>JAHVAK010000255.1:7500-12789 GCA_019845155.1 Luehdorfia chinensis | reverse complement strand
CGTACTAAGGAAATCCTTGTTAGTTTCTTTTCCTCCGCTTACTAATATGCGTAAATTCGGCGGGGTGATCCTCCCTGATCTTGAGGCCAACGATAAAAAAATCGAGGCAGACACGATATCCGTCAGCGCAACGACGACCGACGACGACGCAGAACGTCCGTTAAGACGACTATCGTCGCGTCGCCGAGTCGTCGAGGCGCCCTTCGGACGTCGAGTCCGCCTACTTGTCAAGCTTTCGCTTATTCTCTCATTTCATATCAACATATTATAAACGGTACTCTTATATGTACGGTAGACACGTTACACGCGCCCTCGCCCTCAAACAGATCGCCCGCGCGCGCGTCTAACGTCTAAACGCTAGGCCGCTTTCAGCCGACCGGATCGAGCGCTCTATCTCCGTATTCACAACAAATGGAACAGGAAACGAACGCTACGACCGACCGTACCGTAAGCAGCGCGGCGTAAGAGAGAGAGCGCGCGCGCGCGCCCTTATAACGAAACGTTACATCACCATACGAGTGTCGCGCATTGCCCTCTAACGATTTTAACGTCGTAGAGTCGCGCGTCGATGGGACGCCCCGATCGCTTAAAGAGCTTAGCGAATCGTAGAGTTAGCGCGTGTTGCGCCTACCGACGATAAGACCGCAGTTGATATTTGTTTATATTTAAACGGACCGAAAGGTGGAGCGGAGGAGGCGGAGGCGGCGCCTAAACGCCGCTCTCGCTCACCAAACGCTAACCACCCATACGGAACCGTCAATTGTTTCAGGTCGAAATGATCGACTTGAAACAGTGTGGTCGATTCTTTTTAACAGCCGGCCCTCAGACAGGAGTGGTCCTGGATATTTCTCCACGGACCGCAATGTGCGTTCGAAATGTCGATGTTCAAATGTGTCCTGCAGTTCACACTATGACGCGCAGTTAACTGCGTTCTTCATCGACCCGCGAGCCAAGTGATCCACCGTCCAGGGTAATTGTTTTATATTCAAGTTGTTTAACTAAATAAATGTGTGGATTCATTTTTTTTTGTTTTTAAACAAAAAAAAATTCTCCGTTTTTTGGTTTCCCCCGGTCTCCCGGGGGAAAACTACTCTGTGTGCGTTTTATTGCACTCAAAAATAGTTTATCGTTAGAAATGGAACGATCGCACGATACGCAGACACATGGACCCCCCCCCCTGAGAGGGGTGCGAGTGAAGCGAGACGAAATGTTCCGTATTCTAAACCGCATCATGGTTTGTTCTCTTGTATAGCGCTCGCCATAATCGGACCGAAACTCGTGGCGCGGATTATTGCCAGTCTGCGTTCCGTTTGAGTGTCCCGGCGGGCGCTCGCCGAAGACCAAGATTGGGAGTAACATCAACTCTGTGAACGACTCATCCTCTATAGTTCTAAGGCTGTTAGTTAGATCGATCTGTGTCGGTGGATTATTCGTAAACAAACATATCACTCACATGCGTGTGTGCCTGTGCGCGTACGTCGGTTGTGTACGTTAATGATCCTTCCGCAGGTTCCCCTACGGAAACCTTGTTACGACTTTTACTTCCTCTAAATGATCAAGTTTGGTCAACTTCCCAGCAACGCCGACGGCCGTGAAGCCACCGCGTGTCGGTCCGAAGACCTCACTAAATCATTCAATCGGTAGTAGCGACGGGCGGTATGTACAAAGGGCAGGGACGTAATCAACGCGAGCTTATGACTCGCGCTTACTAGGAATTCCTCGTTTATGGGGGATAATTGCAAACCCCAATCCCCAGCACGAAGGAGTTTCAACGGGTTGCCCGGGCCTCTAGGCCAGGGAGAACATGCTGATTCCTTCAGTGTAGCGCGCGTGCGGCCCAGGACATCTAAGGGCATCACAGACCTGTTATTGCTCAATCTCGTGCGGCTCGAAGCCGCCGGTCCCTCTAAGAAGAATTTTAATACGTCGCCAGTGAGTTGCGTGACCGAAGCCACGCACACCTAAATGACGACGCCTATTTAGCAGGCTAGAGTCTCGTTCGTTACCGGAATTAACCAGACAAATCGCTCCACCAACTAAGAACGGCCATGCACCACCACCCACCGAATCAAGAAAGAGCTGTTAATCTGTCAATCCTTCCGGTGTCCGGGCCTGGTGAGATTTCCCGTGTTGAGTCAAATTAAGCCGCAGGCTCCACTCCTGGTGGTGCCCTTCCGTCAATTCCTTTAAGTTTCAGCTTTGCAACCATACTCCCCCCGGAGTCCAAAATCTTTGGTTTCCCGGAAGCTGCCCGCCGAGCCATCGTAGTAACGTCGGCGGATCGCTAGATGACATATTTACGGTTAGAACTAGGGCGGTATCTAATCGCCTTCGAACCTCTAACTTTCGTTCTTGATTGATGAAAACACCTTTGGCAAATGCTTTCGCTGATGTTCGTCTTGCGACGATCCAAGAATTTCACCTCTAACGTCGCAATACGAATGCCCCCAGTTATCCCTATTAATCATTACCTCGGAGTTCTGAAAACCAACAAAATAGAACCGAGATCATATTCTATTATTCCATGCACGAAATATTCAAGCAGCATTTTGAGCCCGCTTTGAGCACTCTAATTTGTTCAAAGTAAAATTGTCGGCCCATCTCGACACTCACCGAAGAGCACCGCGATAGGATTTTGATATTGAACCGCCGTTTTACCGACGGCTCACCGACGATATGCTCCGCAGACGTGTCAGTATCACCGCGGATGCGGTGCACCGACAGCGCGGCGCACAAATGCAACTACGAGCTTTTTAACCGCAACAATTTTAGTATACGCTATTGGAGCTGGAGTTACCGCGGCTGCTGGCACCAGACTTGCCCTCCAATTGTTCCTCGTTAAAATATTTAAAGTGTACTCATTCCGATTACGAGGCCTCGTAAGAGTCCCGTATCGTTATTTTTCGTCACTACCTCCCCGTGCCGGGAGTGGGTAATTTGCGCGCCTGCTGCCTTCCTTGGATGTGGTAGCCGTTTCTCAGGCTCCCTCTCCGGAATCGAACCCTGATTCCCCGTTACCCGTGACAACCATGGTAGTCGCAGAAACTACCATCGAAAGTTGATAAGGCAGACATTTGAAAGATGCGTCGCCGGTGCTGGACCATGCGATCGGCAAAAGTTATCCAGATTCATCAAAATTAACGACTTCGGACGCGAGGCCCTCCGTCGATTGGTTTTGATCTAATAAAAGCACTCATCCCATCACTGGTCAGAGTTCTGATTGCATGTATTAGCTCTAGAATTACCACAGTTATCCAAGTAACCGAGGTAAGATCTAAGGAACCAAAACTGATATATTGAGCCATTCGCGGTATCGCCTTAATACGGCTTGCACTGAGACATGCATGGCTTAATCTTTGAGACAAGCATATAACTACTGGCAGGATCAACCAGGGAGCCGACAAATAACACATCAGTCTCGATCACATCGACACAGGTGCAACCGCGAAGCGACATAGCGTAATGAAACGCTTAGACGCGACGCTGCCGGTTTATTATTTTATGAGAAAAATATAATACGAGTATCATATTTTTCATTTATTCAGTCCGCACACGGAATAGAATCGAATCTCTCCGATCTAGACGGTTTTCACGGACCTACTGGCGAACGACTTATGCCGTTCAATTCAACGAACGTTCGACAACGAGACTTGCTTTGATACTTCACTTTATATAAATTATCTTTTAACATTTTTATTTTCGTTTATAACATAGACGATATCAAACGCCCGGTGTTAGAGAGATCGTATCCATGAATGTTCAATTTCATAAAATCTCCGTCCCGAGCTCAAGAGCTGCGGCGACGTGCATTAATATTGAGCGGATCGAGTTAACGACGACGCGAAGTCGACTCGAGCGTCGAACTCGATACGCCACATATTTAAACGAACGATTGTCAAACACGTCTGCCGTCTAAAAAAACGGAGACGTCGTCCGTCACAGTTCAACATATCGCAATAACACGAACAACACTACAAACAAATTAATACAGATAAAATCTGTAATAATATAACACACGGATATGATGATAGGAGACGACAAAGTCAACAAAATCAAACCGTATCCATATACGATAGAGTCAACGGGCGCGGCTTCGCGCATCGACTCTAACGCGGCTGAACGTGTTGCGATGCTACTGCGAGACGGTCGGTATGTGCCTCCGCGGGTTCGTCTCACTCGTTTTTTTAATTTTTTTTTTCTAAGTGGTGCTTCTTTTATTTTTTTCTGTACTGCCCCTAGAGGGTGGCGCTGGTGACCGTGGTGGCCGTGGTGGTAGTGTCGGAGGGGCGCGGGGGGGGGGGGGGGGGGGTTTTGTCATATGTTATTGTTATTATTTTCAGGGGGGAATTTCTACAGTTGTCGTCCGGTCGATATGTACGGACGACTATTATTAATATATTATATTATTTATTATTATTTTTTTTTTTTTAAGAACAAATTTTCGTGATCGCGTGTTCGTGCATTGAATTGGAAAAGATCAATGTGTCGACTCTACGTTTGCGCTTCTCCCCGAGCGTCGTTAAGTTGCTGCGCGGAAGTCCCTCTCTGCACGGAAGTAACCCTCCCCCTCCCTCCTTCTCCCGGAAACCCCCTCCCCCTCCCCCTCCCGCGACGGGCCCAGGAAAAAAAATTTTTTGGTTTAGATATGCCGACGCTAAGTGAACGCGCGTGTTCGTGTATTGAATTCGAAACGTTCAATGTGTCATATAAAATAATATGTAACATTTCGACGTCACGTTTCGAGCGTGTCAGGCCTAGTCTGCGGCTGTCTGTCACAGACATGTATGGTATGGTATGGTACGAGTATGATAGAGTAGAATTCCTCCCACTGTGATTAGATTGGGCGACGCTAACTGAACGCGCGTGTTCGTGTATTGAATTGGAAACGATCAATGTGTCGTCTCTACCACTGAGCGCTCTATCACTGAATTATGTACATTTCGACGTAACGTTCGAGCCTGTCCCCGAGCATTTTTAGGCCCCGTGCATTATAATATAATATAATGTCTGCGCCTTCTGCGTATGTTGCGGTATGATATGATATGATATGATATGATATGATATGGTACTCGTATGGTATGGCATGGTAGAGTAGAGAAAGAAGAGAACGCGCGTCGAATTAGAAACTCTACGTGGAATTCCGATCCACTGGATGTTAGTGAGTGTTTGTGTGTGTGTTTTTAATATTTTTTTTCATCGAATGACGTTTACGATGCGGTGCGGATAGTACGTGATCGAGATCCGCGCATAAATGGAAGATCTTGACGAAATCGAAAATGATTTGATATT
>JAHVAK010000254.1:0-19008 GCA_019845155.1 Luehdorfia chinensis | reverse complement strand
TTCTACAAGCAGAAGCAGTATAGGAGAAAATATTCCTATTTCTTTAAAGCTTGGTATAATCGCAATTGCAGTAGATGATATCGAAGCTAATATTACGGAAGTCAGCAAAATTTTCCTCCTGCCGTATTTATCTCCAATGTAACCAAAAATAAATGCACCAAGTGGTCTAAATCCAAATCCAATTGCAAACTACCAAGAAACTTAATTTTTTTTACGTAATCGCTTCTGATGAAAAAAAAAAACGTCACTTATTATATGCGTCAAAACTCCAAACAGAGTTACCTCATACCATATAATCATATTGCAGATTATACTTGATAGTATTGCTTTTTGAATATCGCTCATGACTTCCGATTTACCACACTTTACTATAAAAAATTTTTACTCAATAACCTTTAGAGATAACTCACGTAAATGTTTATTGTCCACCTTGGAAGGAGCACCCATTAGAACATCTTCACCTTGCTGGTTCATAGGAAAACAGATTACTTCACGAATATTTGGCTCATCAGCAAGCAGCATAACTATTCTATCAACTCCTGGTGCTATTCCACCATGAGGAGGAACACCAAATCTGAATGCACGTACAAGTGCACCGAATCTTGTATCAACTTCTCCCCGGCTATAACCTGCAATGGCAAAAGCTTTATACATGATATCCAGTTTGTTATTACGAATCGCCCCACTTGACAGTTCTATTCCATTGCAAACAAGATCATATTGGTAAGCAAGGATATCCAGTGGATTTTTGTCCTCTAAATCTTTCAGACCACCGTGTGGCATGGAGAATGGGTTATGAAAGAAATCGATTTTTTTACTTTTATCGTCATATACAAAATATGGAAAATCAATGATCCAACAAAACTTGAAGATATTATCATCTATAAGACTGAGTTCTGACCCTAAAAGAGTGCGTACTTTTCCTGCAATGTTTGCCGCCTCATTCTCTTTGTCAGAAGCAAAAAATACACTATCTCCTGGCTCTATGTTTGTTGCTTCTCTTATGTGGTTTAGCCTATTTTCATCAAGAAATTTAGCAATTGGGCCTTTCGCAGTTCCATCTTTATCAAACGTTATATATCCGAGACCCTTAGCACCGAATTCTTTTTGCGCATGTTCTATCTTTTTATCAAAGAAGCTGCGTGGTTCCTCTGCTGTTTTAGGTGCAGGGATGGCTCTCACTACCATACCACGCTCAATATTGCTTTTGAAAATATTGAACCCTGAATCACGGAAAATTTCTGTAACATCGCTGATTAATAATGGATTGCGCAGATCTGGCTTATCAGAACCATATTTGAGCATTGCCTCTTTATATGTGATACGTGGAAAATCTTTATCGACAGACTTACGAGAAAATTTAGCAAACACTTTATATAAGGTAGACTCAATAATCTGAAAGATGTCCTCTTGAGTCACAAAAGACATTTCAAGGTCTAGCTGGTAAAATTCCCCAGGAGAGCGGTCAGCCCTTGCATCTTCATCACGAAAACACGGTGCGATTTGGAAATATTTATCAAACCCTGAGACCATGAGTAGCTGCTTAAAAATCTGCGGAGCTTGCGGCAATGCATAGAATTTACCAGGATTTAGCCTGCTTGGCACTAGGTAGTCGCGTGCTCCTTCAGGAGAGGAAGCAGTGAGTATTGGAGTTTGAATCTCTAAAAATCCTCGCTCTATCATGAGCTTGCGGAGCTCTGCAATAATTTGTGAGCGCAAAATAATATTGTTGCGGACTTTTTCACGTCTTAAGTCAAGAAATCGATATTTAAATCTCATGTTTTCTGGGTATTCTTGCTCGCCGGTAATGCTTGCCAATATACTTCTTTCTTCTTTTGCTATTTCTTCATCAAAGTGGAACTCAACTTCCGACTCAACGCGCAAATTGTTGACTATCACCTCGATTTCTCCGGTAGAAATAGAGCTGTTTACCGTATCTTCAGTTCTAGCTTCAACTATTCCTGTAACAGTAATTACACTCTCCAATTTTAAATTTGATATCTCATCAAAAAAGTCTTTGTCATTATTAAATACTAGTTGAGTGATTCCATAGAAGTCTCTTAAATCAACAAAGATTAGGTTACCGTGATCGCGCTTACGGTATAACCATCCAGAGAGGGTAACTTCCTTTCCTACATCATTCTTCCTTAATTCATTGCACGTGTGAGTCTTGTAGCAGTTCATATTTGTTTCACTTCTAAATTCTTTAAAAAGTATAGAAATAAACCTTACTACATACAAGCCCATTTGTCGGATATTTGTCCAATTTACGAAATAGAGCAGTATTACTTTTATACTGTCTTTACCTGCAAAAAAATTGCACAATTTCTATAATTATGGTATAATAGTAAGGGTATTTTTAATGAATTAGATACAGGAAATGCCACTTGCACAGGTCATAACATATAGCGTAACATTACTTGCTGTAGCTGCAGTATTTCTCTTTTTGAGAAAAATATACAAAAATCGCATTAGAAAAATCATATTTCCTAGAAAAGTTTTTAAAGAAGAGTGGGAAGAAGACAGAAAATTCAATGAATTATATCAAAAAAATAAGCAAAAAGAGTTGATGAAACAACAAGAAACGCTACGCGAGAAACAAAAAGATGTGCAAGTTTATAAAGAAGATCCAGAAATAGTTGACATAGCAAAACCGGTAGGTAAATGGACAAAGATGGTTATGATGGGTAATGGTTTAATGCAGCGTTTTGCACAATTGATACATAGAGAAGGCGGCCAGAAAGGATTTTGGGAGCTGTTTGTAAAAGCTCAGGCTTCAACTCAAGGTAAACATAAGGGGAAGGGCAGATAATCCATGCTTGAATGTGAAAATTTATCCTGCGCTCGTAATAATAAGGTACTATTTAAGAATCTCAGTTTTAAAGCTGAGCCAAAATCAAAGATTCTAATCACTGGTCCAAATGGTAGTGGTAAAACCAGCTTAATTAGAAGTTTATCTGGACTTTTACCGCCGGTATCAGGCAATATAAGGCACTGCGGAAAAGACATATATGATGATCCAAAATCCTATATACCTTCTATGGTCTATATAGGCCATAAGAATGCCTGCAAGGATAGCTTAACTGTTACTCAAAACATAGAATTCTGGGCAGGAATACGAAATACTAGGGAATTGATTGTGGCAGCTATTTGTTGCTTGCAGTTGCAGCCTGTGCTTAATATTAGATATGGCGAACTTTCTGCAGGCTGGAGAAGAAGAGTTGCGCTTGCTCGCCTCTTGATTTCTAATGCAAACGTTTGGCTGATAGATGAACCATTTTGTAATCTTGATAGTGCAACATGTGAATTAGTGCTGAACCTAATCTCAATACGCTCTGAGCAAAATGGTATAGTAATTATTACAGGGCATAGCTCTACAGAGCAATTTTGTGATTTTACAACGATCGATATACGCGATTTCAATAGACTTCTTGCATAGTTTTTGGCAACAACCGTTAGAAACGAAAAAACTTGCTTGACAAACCTCGCCAGCCCCCTTATCATAAACATTGAAGCTATTTATTTATCTTCTCTGTACAGATTAAATGACAAAAAAACTCACGTATCTGGCGTCTCATGTTTAATTTTTTGCACTATGTGCACCTTATGTCTTTATAAAACTTCTACCTACATAAGCTGAAACGCGCTTATAAAGCGTTTAAAACATAAAAAAACGCCAACTTAAAAAATGGATAGTGAATAACTAGCTACCCTAGGGTTTCTTTTGCCTTTTTTTCTGTTTAGTAAATTTCTTAATGTTTATAATTTAGATTAGTTGCATTTAAAAGCGGCTGAATCGCGGTTATTAAGTGTTTAGAATAAAAAAACGCCATACTTGAAAGTATAATGTAAGTAATTAGCCAACCACGGGGCTTCTTTTGCCTTTTTTTTCGTTTGGTAAATTTCTTAATGTTTATAGCTAAAGATTGCACGAATACTGCAATTACAAAAGCGATCTCTACTAGGAGGATGTCATCCCAGTGCTTGACACTGGAATCCCAAAAAAGGATGATGTCATCCGAGTAGCCCTCTTCTTGTCATCCCAGTGCGTGACACTGGGATCTAATTTTTTATGCAAAATTACTATATTTATATATTTGCAAATAGATACAATTTGAAGTAATTTATACTATGAAGTTACGAAATGAGATCCCAGTGTCAAGCACTGGGATGACATCATAGGGGCTCGGATGACAAAAAAGGAGCACTGGAATGACAGGAGAAGGGGCTACTCGGATAACAAGAAAGAGGCTACTTGGATGACACCCTGACAATCGTCATCCCGCTACGTGTTAGCGGGATCTATGCTTTGAGATACCGCGGCGGTATGACGGTTAAGTAGGGTGTCATCCGAGTAGCTGACACTGGGATCTAGAAAAAAAGAAGCTGGATCCCAGTGTCTGGGCACTGGGATGACAAGAAAAAGGCTACTTAGATGACGGGAGAATTGAATGGCATCGTTTACTATACAATGTTTGTACAGTTCTGGATAAAAAAATTAGCTAACAAATTTATAAACATCAGTATACAACTCATCAACGCTTGGTTCTTTACTATTTTTGGCAAAATCTTCCGACTTTTTTACTAAATCACGTACTTCCTTATCAATTACTTTACATTCTTCTTCTGAAGCAATTTTATTATCTATCATGTATTTCTTTAAAGTGCCTATAGGGTCATGATTTTGCTTCATATCTTCAACTTCTTCTTTTAAGCGATAAGTAGCAGGATCTGACATCGAATGGCCGCGATATCGATATGTCTTCATTTCAAGCAGGATAGGCCCTTTTCCGCTGCGTGTGTGTTCCGCTGCTTCGCTTGTAGCCGCATAAACAGAGAAAAAATCCATTCCATCAACTTGTTTTCCAGAAATACCAAAACTTTCTCCTTTTTTATATAACTCTGTTACTAAAGTTGATCTTTGCACAGAAGTTCCCATTGCGTATTCGTTATTTTCTATGATGTAAACCACAGGCAACTTCCACAAAGATGCCATATTAAATGATTCATATACTTGTCCTTGATTTGCAGCACCATCACCAAAATACGTGAATACCACGTTATCTTTTTTCTTATATTTATTAGCAAATGCTATTCCTGTGCCAATTGGAACTTGTGCTCCTACTATTCCATGTCCGCCGAAAAATTTTTTTTCAACGTCAAATACGTGCATCGAACCACCTTTACCTTTCGAGCATCCTGTTTCTTTGCCAGTGAGTTCTGCCATTACAACATTTGGATCAGAATCACATGCGAGCATTAAGCCATGGTCTCTATAACTTGTGATAAAAGCGTCACCTAATTTTGATGCAGCTTGAGTTCCAACTGCAACTGCTTCCTGTCCTATTGATAGGTGACAGAACCCGCCTATTAATCCCATTCCATATAATTGTCCTGCTTTTTCCTCAAATCTGCGTATGAGTAGCATTTTCCTGTAGAATCCAATTATCTGTTCTTTAGTGAAATTTTCTGCTTTCATATTAGTTTCTTTTTCATTAAACTAAAATAATATCAGAAATTTTTAACATTTTGTAATAAATCTCAATGGATTACTACCACTGGCTTGAGGCTTTTCACATTATCTCCGTCATTATGTGGATGGCAGGTATGCTTTATTTACCCAGGCTTTATGTCTACCACGCAACTGTAAAACCGGGATCGGAAAATGATAGCTTGCTTCAAACAATGGAAAAGAGGCTACTTAGATATATCATAAACCCTGCAATGCTTTTCTCACTTGGTTTGGGAATGACATTAATGATTATAAGAGAAGCATATCGCGAAGGGTGGTTTCATGTGAAAGCACTAGCATTATTTTTTATGTTTGCTATTCATGGACTGCTTGCAAAATACAGAAAAGATTTTGCAATGGGTTCAAATGAAAAAAAACACGTTTATTTTCGTGTTTTAAATGAAGCAGTTACAGTATTGATAATAGTTATAGTTATTATGGTTGTTGTAAAACCTTTTTGAAGGTTTACCAATGATTTTTACAGGGGTACTGGTGAATCAAGTTGCAATAGCTGTGTGCTTGACACTTGGATCCAGTTTTTCGTATAATTTTATCTATGTGAACTTTGCAGCAAAAATGATGTTATGCAAGTAGCTGATACTGGAGTCCTAGTTTTCATTATATAACCGACTACCAGTGTCAGCTACTCGGATGACACCCATTTTAGTAGCTTAAATAACAATGCTTGTGCACCACCACTGCAATGATAAATATGTACTAATTTACGAGAAGCGTGAATAAATCTCTAAATATGAAAGGCCTATATATTAAAACTTACGGCTGTCAGATGAACGTTTATGACTCCGTTTTAATGGAAAATATAATTAAACCTTTGGGGTTCAACGTTGTTAGTGATGCAGAAAAAGCTGATTTGGTGATACTGAACACTTGTCACATTAGAGAGAAGGCAGCAGAAAAGCTTTATTCTGAGCTCGGGAAGATTCATTCGTCACGAAAAGAAATTACTATAGTGGTGGCTGGATGTGTAGCGCAAGCAGAGGGAGAAGAAGTATTCAGAAGGGCTCCATTTGTGGATATTGTTGTTGGTCCGCAGAGTATCGCTACCTTACCGGAGCTGATAGTCAAAGCAAGCAGAAGTAAAGGTCATGTAATAAACACTGATTTTCCTGAAGTTGCAAAATTTGATAAATTGCCAGATGAATGCTATGGCAATAGCCAGGGATCTTCTGCGTTTCTTGCCATACAAGAAGGTTGTGATAAATTTTGTACGTTTTGTGTGGTGCCCTACACTCGCGGAGCCGAGTATTCACGACCAGTAAATGAAATATTCCGCGAAGCATTGAAATTAGTTGCAAATGGAGCAAGGGAAATCAATCTACTCGGTCAAAACGTCAATGCTTACCATGGGAAATGCGAAGGGGAAGTGTGGGATTTAGGAAAATTAATTAGTCATATTGCTAAAATTGAAAAGCTAGAAAGAATCCGCTATACAACTTCCCATCCAAGAGATATGCACGAATCTCTCTACTTGGCACATGCGGAAGAGCCAAAACTCATGCCGTTTGTTCACCTGCCTGTGCAGTCAGGTTCGAATAAAATATTGCACGCGATGAACAGGAAACACACTGCAGAGGAGTATTTGGAAATGATAGACAGAATTCGCAAATTGAAACCTGAAATCGAATTTTCTTCTGATTTTATTGTTGGTTTTCCTGGAGAAACCGAAAAAGATTTTGAAGAAACTATAAAATTAGTAGAAAAAGTTAGATATGCTCAGGCTTATAGCTTTAAATATAGCCCAAGACCAGGTACGCCAGGAGCAGAAAGAAAAGATCAAGTACCAGAAGAGGTTAAAACAGAACGCCTTCTTCGTTTACAGAAATTAATTAGTAAGCAACAACTTGAGTTTAACCAGAGTATGGTGGGCAAAACTGTTCCTGCTTTGTTCAGTGATAAAAAAGGCAAACATCAAAACCAAATTATTGGTAAAAGCCCATATATGCAATCAGTGTGCATTGATGATCCTGAAGGTAAATACAGGGACAAAATAGTAAACGTGAAAGTATTGGAAGCTCGGCAGAGTAGTTTGCTGGGGTGTACTGCCTAATAGGGCTATTTTTCAATGAAGAGAAAGTACTTCTATGTTGTTGTACAGAAGCACTTTACATAGTTTATTTCAAGTTTATCAACTATAGCTAAAGTAATTTAGGCTTACCGACAACCGTCATCCCGCTACTTGTTAGCGGGATCTAGAGATACCGTGACGATATGACGGTTAAGCTGAGATACCGCGAATGAATCGCGGTATGACGTGGGATTGTGTTAGCTATAGGGTGTGGGGTGCAGGAATAAGTTTGTTTCTTTTTGAATTTGTAATTTTTCAGAAAGCCCTATATTCTTTAGTTTTACATAGTGAACATGAAGTCAAAGCATTATCCTGATACAGTAAGTAGTCCTGATTTTTCGTCGTTAGAAAAAGAAATCATAAAATTTTGGCAGGAAAATAAAGTTTTTGAGCGGTCAGTTGGAGAACGTTCTAAGGATAATTGTTTTGTCTTTTATGATGGCCCTCCATTTGCAAATGGTCTTCCACATTATGGACATTTACTCACTGGTTTCATCAAAGACGCATTTGCAAGATATCAAACTATGCTTCAAAAAAGGGTTGAACGTAGATTTGGTTGGGATTGCCATGGATTACCGGCTGAAATGGGTGCAGAAAAAGAACTTGGAATATCTGGCAGAACTGAGATAGAAAAATTCGGCATTGAAAAATTCAATAACCATTGTCGTACTTCTGTAATGAGATTTTCATCAGAGTGGGAAAAATATGTCAATAGGCAGGCAAGGTGGGTGGATTTTCATAATGACTATAAAACCATGGATAAATCATTCATGGAGTCGGTCATGTGGGCATTTAAACAGCTTTATGATAAGGGTCTAGTGTATGAATCAGTGCGCGTTGTTCCATATAGCTGGGCGTGCGAAACTCCATTGTCTAATTTTGAAACAAGACTAGATAACGCGTATAGAGAAAAGACTAGCAAAGCTGTAACTGTTGCATTTGAGCTTTTAGAAAACCCACAGCAGTTTAAAAGTGTTAAACAAAAATGTAAATTACTTGCTTGGACTACAACCCCTTGGACGTTGCCGAGCAACCTAGCACTGGCAATAGGGAAAGATATTGAGTATTGCGCAGTGTTAGTTCACTCTTTGGCAGCGCGTGACGCTGGAATCCAGGAAGGTAATAAATGTTTGCATGCTGAAGTGACGTCAAATCAACCTAATGAAATATATATCTTCGCTGAAAGCTACCTAGAAAAATTTATCAGCCACTGTGAACAAAGCAATATTCCATATGAAGACTGCAATATAAAACTTAAAGCGAATGATCTTGCAGGCCTTTCCTATAAGCCGCTGTTTGATTACTTTAAAGATACAAAGAATGCATTCCGTGTTTTTGTTGCTGATTATGTTACAGGAGAAGATGGTACTGGCGTTGTACACACTGCTCCTGGATTTGGTGAGGAAGATTTTTACCTTTGCCAAAGCCATGATATTCCAGTTATTTGTCCAATTGATAACAGTGGAAAATTTACTGCTGAAGTTTCAGATCTAGCTGGAATTCACGTTTTTGATACTAACGATATAGTAATAAAGAAGCTGAAAGAACAAGGAAATTGGTTCAAAACTGAGCAGTATATTCACAATTATCCACACTGCTGGAGAACTGACACTCCTTTGATCTATCGCACTATGCCTTCTTGGTATGTTGCCGTTACAAAATTCAAAAGCAGAATGGTAGAGCTAAACAAGAGAGTTAATTGGATACCAAACCACATTAGAGATGGTCAATTTGGAAAATGGCTTGAAGGGGCACACGACTGGTCAATTTCACGCAATCGATTCTGGGGTACGCCAATCCCTGTATGGAAATCAGATGATGCGAGATATCCAAGAGTGGATGTATATGGTTCGATGGCAGAACTAGAGCGAGATTTTAATGTTAAAATAGATGATTTGCACAGACCGTTTATCGATACTTTAACAAGACCAAATCCTGATGACCCAACAGGAAAATCGATTATGCGGCGTGTGCCTGACGTGTTTGACTGCTGGTTTGAGTCTGGCTCGATGCCATTTGCGCAAGTCCACTATCCGTTTGAAAATAAGGAGTGGTTTGAATCTGCAGATTTTATCACTGAATACATAGCGCAAACCAGGGGGTGGTTTTATACGCTCTTTGTATTGTCCACTGCTTTGTTTGATAGGGAACCATTTAAGAACTGCATATGCCACGGTGTTGTTTTGGATGTAAAAGGGCAAAAATTGTCCAAACGTTTGAATAACTATGCAGATCCAATGGAGGTTTTTGATAGATACGGTTCTGATGCACTGCGTTTTCTTATGCTTTCTGGATCTATTGTTTGTGGTGGTAATTTGCTACTCGATAAAGAAGGAAACTCAATACGAGATGTTTTGAAAAACGTAATAAAACCTATTTGGAACAGTTATCACTTTTTTACCATGTATGCAAATGCAGATGGAATTAAAGCTGAAGTTTGTAAGGATTATCAAAGTACTATTGATCGCTACATGATTTCCAAATGTTTTGAAGCTGTAGATGGCATACAAGCTTCTATGAACAACTATAATTCCCAAGAGGCTTGCAAAATTTTGATGAACTTTTTTGAAGTGCTAAACAATTGGTACATTCGTCGCAACCGCGAGCGTTTTTGGAAAAGTGATTTGGATCAAGATAAAACTGACGCTTATAATGTTCTATATACAGTTTTTTATTACATACTTCGTGCTGCAGCTCCTTTATTACCACTTATAACAGAGACTATATGGCAAGGGCTTAAGTATGAAGAAACATCTGTTCATTTGGCTGATTTCCCACAATTAGAGAAGTTTGATAGTCAGCTCATTGCCAAAATGGATCTAGTGAGAGAGATATGTAACTCTGCACTCTCTATTAGAAACACTTTTAATATACGCATCAGACAGCCACTTAGTAGTATGACGATTTATCATAAGTCTTCCTGCGGTTTTCTTGACGATACACAACCCTCTGTCATTCCAGAGCTCTCTCCTGTCATTCCAGAGCTCTCTCCCGTCATCCCAGAGCTCTCTCCCGTCATCCCAGTGCGTGACACTGGGATCCAGAAAGAAAAAAGTGCTGGAATGACACCAAGCATGAATGAATATCAAGAGATGATAAAAGATGAGGTGAATATAAAAAAACTAGAGTTGGTAAACAAACTTGAAGATATTGCGTCACTAGAATTAAAGCTAAACTTTCCTATGCTTGGGAAAAGAATTCCAGACAAAATTAAGAAACTAGTTCAATATGTCAAAGAGGGGAAATGGTGGCAAGTTGAAGAAACTGTCATCCCAGTGCTTGACACTGGGATCCAGATGCAGATTCCAGCGTCACGCGCTGGAATGACAGAAGGTTCCGCAGTATTTCTAGGAGACGAATCAGAGAACTATATTATAGAAAAAGGCGAATATGAACTATTGTTAAAAGCAAACAGTGAATATTCCTCTGTATTTGATAACAATAAAGGGATTGTCATTCTAAATACTGAACTAAATGATGAATTAATTCTAGAAGGGCTTGCAAGAGATGTCGTGAGGCTCATTCAGGAAACCAGGAAACAAGCTGATTTTCATATGTCCGATAGAATCAGAGTAATAATCAAAACAGAAGATGAGAAAATTAAGGAAGCAATAAATACGTGGATTGAATATATAAAAGAGCAGACCCTTACCTTATCTTTGGACATTAATACAGAAATTGGAACTAACTTTTATTTTAAGGAGTACCAAAATTTGATAGTTGGTATTAGGTTAAATTATTAGTAGTTGAAAGTTGTCATTGTTTATGCTATACTTAGGTTACTTGAGGTAAGGTTATGGTATGCATGCTGTTGTAGATTGTAAGAAAGTTGTTGACTTAAATAACAATAGTGATGATTTAGGTAAAGTAGAATCTATTTCCAATGTTACTTTGGAAGAGGAAGAGTCTTTTGATGCTATGGAAGCTGTTTCTAATGTAGAAGAAGGGAATGATTTAGGTCTTGCTACTTCAGAAGAGGAAGAAGAATTTTTTGATGCTGTGGAAGAACAAGAGCCGTTAGCTAATTTTAACGTTCCACTCAGTATATTTCATTATAAAGATTATAACTCTGATTTTTTTACTTCCTGGTATAATATATCAAGCGAAATATTTAAGGAAATAAATAGAACTTGCCCAGAAAAGAAAATATTAAATTTAGCTCTGTCAGTTTTAATGCTTCCTTATATTGTTTTTACTGCACAGGGATTAGTCGTATGCAGTAGATTTCAAGCAAACAGCAAGACACAAGACAGTGTAGGGGAAGATAAGACAAAAAAGAGTGAAACTGGCGTGCCAAAAAGATTGGCATATGGCGCTCTTGCTGCAATAGCAATCTTTGTTAATGTAACTGTGCTTGTAGCCTTAATTGTTCCTGCAACAGTTGCTTTGGCTACTTTCTATCTTTTAAATAGAGAGCTATCTCATTCTTTAGTTACTGTGCTTAAAATAAGTATGGGGCTGTACTCTAATAAGCACCAAAATATCGAGGTATCTTTTCATGAAAAGGAAGTTTCTAGTACAAGCATTGCATGTGATATGGAAATAAAATTTCCACCACAATTTAAACAATTACTTAGAGATTTATGTGAAGATGAAAATAATAAGTGGTTTAGTGTGACACAGGATGCAGAGCGTAATATCGTACTGAAATTGTCAACTAACATCGATTTAAAAAATGGTCTTAAGCCCTTACGTAATGAAATCAAGGATGTCCTTGCAACTTCTATTCAAGAATTTGCGAAGACTATGGAAGAACTGATAAAGCTAGAAAAGAAAGAGATTACATATGATAAATTGAAGGAATTATTGAACGAATTCAAGTCGAAAGTGGTAGATAGTATAGGTCCTAATTTGACAAGTCACTTAATACAAAGTGCTTATCAAGTTGCCTTTATACAAGCAATTAAGTTTCAGCGAGATAGACGGGGAGAAGATTTTTCGCTGGAAGATGAGATAAGAAATACTTTGGTAAGACAAGAATTGGAGAATCAAGGTAAGGAATTGCCAAGTGAAAAAGAAATGATAATAAAAGATCTAAAAGAACTGCTATTAGGTGATGATATAATGGAGTTGCTTGATAACGCAGATGATATAAGTGATGATGTGCTTCTTGTGCTTAAAGCAAGGTGGAAACAGTTCATAGAAGAAGATGACATAGCTGAAAGGAAAGTAATTGATATATGTAAAGATATATATCCTAAAGAAACAGAAGAAGCTCTAAATAATGCTAAAGAAAGAATTAAAGATTTAAAAAAAGAAGGACAGGAAAGATATATTAGGATACATGCAAAATTGAAAAATATATATGATGAAGGAAAAAACAACTTAATAAGGGGCATGATTTAAAAAGAAGATTAGAAGGTCTTTTTAAGTTCGAGTATGATAATCAAGAGGTTAAGCAAAGGCTAGTAAAATCAGTAATGAGAAAAGCCAAAGTAAGTTAGGATTAGGATATACTCAGCTGATAGAGGAGCAGTTGAAATTTAGAAAGCTAAATAAAAGGTCTTTGAGTGAAGAATTAGAGGAAGCTCAGTAAGTAATGATTTTATAGCAAAGATGTATTTAGAAATAACGAAACGTAAAACGCAAGATTTGTTTAAAAGTCAAGCAAAGGGTATAGAGAATTCATGTAAGCTGTTAGAGGAAAAGGAGCCGGATTTAGTACAGAGGATTAATGTGCACCGAGTGAAAATTGCAGAATGCTTAGATCAACCTATATCGTTAAGAGAAGTAATAGAAGAAAGTGAGGATTTAAATAAGTACTTAGAAGATGAGCGAAAGAGAAAAGGAGAAAAGCATCCAAGTACAAAATTAATAGAGAAGCACTTGCAAAATAACCAAGAAATTCTAAAAGCATTAAAACAGTTAGAATTAGAAGAAAAAGGATTGTTGATAAATGAAAAAACAAAAAATGATTACAGAGAAGAACTAGAATCTTGTGAAAAGATAAAGTTTGCAATAATAGAGGGTGATTTACTGAAGGCGTTCGAGCATGAAACTTTTAACGAAGAAGCAGTTAAGAGGTTGTTAGAGGAAGCGGAACTTGAATACTGTTTAGCAGAAAGATGCATAAAAAGTCCTGTGATTAAAACAAAAGATAATATCAAGCACTTTTGTCAAGATTTATTATCTCCTTTAATAAACAGGTTGGTGGAAAATATAGTAAATAATGTACCAAAAAGCGATAAGAGTTCATGGTTGCAACCTATAAGAGCTATTCAGACAGGCTTGGGATATGTTAAAACAGGTCTTGCCGTTGCAATATACGGGGATAAGAGCACAGAAGGAAAAGCGTTGAGTGTGGCACATGATACTCATAAGGAAATAGAGACATTTCTTCAATGTTTTCAGTCAAATTATGAGAAAGCTGGAGCTTTTTTAGGTGGTTTATTTTCTGATGATGGGGTAAAATTTAAAAATGATGTATGGCCTAGAGTAGAAGAGCATTTGCATGGAATGTGGGATAGATTTTTTAAGGATATTGAATTCAAGATTGAAAATAGATTGGATGAAGTAAACGTGGACACAGCAGCAGAAGAACAGCAGAACACTATGATTGCGGTTCAATGATGAGTTCTCAAAGTTCCTCCGGTATTTTCACATACTAAATTAACTATAGTACTTGATTCTTTTTGGATCTCTTTTTCAGTTAAAGTGTGGATTGGAGAGCAAAAAGTAACTGACAACGCTATAGACATCTTATTCGGTTCTATATTATTTCCATGGTATACATCGAATATCAAAACTTCTGTGATGAGCTCTGAGCTTTTTTTTACCACATTGATTATGTTACCTACTTCCACATCCTTATTTACTATAAATGCAAAATCACGTTTTACACTTTGGTATTTATAGTCAATAAATTTCTTTCTACTTACAGGTAAATTTTCAATATTTTCTAATATCACCTCAAAACCTACAACTTTTTGCTTGATGTCAAAAAGATCTAATATATTAGGATGCAACTCTCCAAAATAACCTGCTACTTTATTCTTAAAAGAGAGAGTGCCTGACTTTCCTGGGTGATAATGTTCTTTTTCTGCTCTCTCTATCGTTAAATTATCACAATTGACGTTAAAAAACTCCAAAGCTGCTATGCAATCAGCCTTTGCGTCAAAAACATCTACTTTTCTATCAGTATTATAATGGTTTCGCGGTAAATTATTTCCTGTTCTTATCCCACTTAAAACATGTTTAGACCGAGCTTCACCATCGTAAATCGGCCCAATTTCGAAGATTGCAAGATCAGATATTCCGTGGGCAATATTATCAGCAGTAACTTGCAATAAATTTGGCATAATACTTGGTCTCATTATATTAAAGTTATTGTTAAACGGATTATCGATGATAAATAACTTATTCGAGTAACCAAATTTTTCGGCTGTTGATTCACTCATAAACGACCAGGTTAGCACTTCATGAAACCCTCTGTTTGTCATCAAAATACGCAAATTGTCGTATGTACTATCTACTTCTTCAACATCATTTGGTAGTGATTCTTCTTTTATTTTGTCATAGCCGTATATCCTTGTTACTTCTTCAATTAGGTCAGCAGGTATTGTCACGTCCGATCTCCAGCTTGGTACTTGTACATTCCAATTGCCTTCGGTTTTTTTATCAATACTAAACCCTAGTTTCGTTAAGATATCAAGCACCTCATCAGGCGATACAGACACACTTCCAAACTTGTTCACATCCTGATAATCAAAGCTCACCTTGGTGTCAACACTATCTAAGCTGCCAGCAGACACTACGCTTGAGGTTTCTCCACCACATAAGTCCAGAATCATTTTAGCTGCAAGGTTGAGTCCATCAAAAGTAAATCCAGGATCAACTGAACGTGCAAATCTGTAACTAGCGTCTGTGGAGATGCTGAGCTGTCTTGAAGATTTAGTGATAGAGATGGGGTCAAACCAAGCAGACTCTAAAAAGATATCAGTAGTTTCAAGAGTACATTCACTGCACTTACCACCTATAATTCCAGCAACTCCATGAATATTTTTATCATCAGAAATAACGCTCATGTCTTTGTTTAATAAGTATTCTTTACCGTTTAAACCAGCAAATTTTTCTCCGTCGTTTGCTTTGCGTACTACAAGCTCTCCTTCTATTTTTTTTGCATCATACGCGTGCATTGGGCGGCTGAAAGATATCATAATATAGTTAGTAATGTCAACTATTGCAGAAATGGAGCGCATTCCTATCGATTCCAGCCTATCTTTTAACCATTTTGGGCTTTCTTGATTTTTTACATTGGCGATGTATATTCCACTAATAAAACTTGCCCCGTCAGTAACTTCAACATCGATTGGTGAATTTATGGAGCTGGTAAGTTGTGGAATGCTTAAAGTCTTTAATGTCCCAATTCCAGTTGCAGCAAGGTCGCGAGCTATTCCATAAATGCCTAAGCAATCTCCACGGTTTGGGGTAACATTTATATCAATTACAGGGTCACAATTGAAAAATTTATCCCCTACTTTATAATCATCGGAAAGCTCGATTATTCCTTCACTTTCCTCTTGAACCAGCGCAAGTTCAGAAGCAGAGCAGAGCATCCCTTCACTTAGCACTCCTCGTATTTTTGTAGGCTTGATTGTGAAATCACTTTCTGGCAATGTGCTACCAAGAGATGCAAGCACAGTTTTCATACCTTCTCTAACATTGTTTGCTCCGCAAACTATTTGTAGAACTTTACTTCCCGTCATCTACTTTACATAATTTTAATTTATCAGCATTTGGATGAGGTGCGACTTCTAATACTTCTGCAACAACAAACCCGGCCAATCTGGAATTGTCGATCACATTCTCTACTTCCAACCCTATGTGAGTTAATTTATCAATAATTTCCTCTAAACTAGCATTGGTTTCTAAGTACTCTAATAACCAAGATAATGTGAACTTCATCGATCTAACACGAAACAAACAAGTTATTGTAATTAAAATGTCGTGCTTTTAAAGCTTGTTGTAGTGGAATCACTCTACATCATTGTTATGATGTAGAAGCTTTTGTAACTTATCGATCTTCTTGCGAAGAGAAAGAATTTTCTTTATATCACCTTTGCAGTCCATTATCTCATTCGCAGGGTTAATGTTCAGTATCCGTGATATTATGAGAAAATTAAAAATAGTCATTTCATAAAACTCAAACCATGTGATTTCTATAATAGTATAGTCTTCCTTATACATTTGCACTGTCATAGTGCAAAAACCTTTTTGAGTTGATCAGAATACTTCAATGTAAGACTTGATTGTACCGTGTACCCAATCCTGTTCATAATTAAAGGTAGAGTAAAAATCTCATTCTTATAATTGATCATATTAAAAATTAAATTAAGTTAAAATATAGATGTTAAGCCAAATAATTTAATAAGATTGGTAGATTTTAAAATATAGAGCTGACTATAATTAACATTCTAATTACATATTTTGTTAATATGCTGATGCTATAATGATACAGAGTTCCACATAATCTTAACCCTTGACTTTGTCCTATAAAATTCATACTTTATTTACTGTTGATAATTCAGATTAAAATGGCATTAAATCCGCTGGAGCAGTTTAAAGTATATACAATAATAGAGTTACCTAGGTTATTTGGGTATGACGTAAGCTTTACCAATTCATCTTTTTTCACGATGATTTCGGTGATATTGATGATACTCTTTTTGCTTTTTGGAATAAAGAAGGGGTCAGTAATACCAGGATATTTGCAAGCTACAGTTGAGTATGTATATGATTTTGTTATTTCAATAATAGAAAGTAACACTGGAAGCAAAGGCTTGCAGCACATTCCATTGATATTCACAGTATTTATTTTCATTTTATCGTGTAATTTGGTTGGTGTTCTTCCTTATAGTTTCACGGTCACAAGTCATGTGATAGTTACCTTCGCTTTATCAATGGTGGTTTTTACTTATATAACGATTGTTGGGTTTAAAGAAAGAGGAGTAGAATTTTTACGCATATTGCTACCAAAAGGAACTCCTTCGTGGCTTGCACCTATAATCATCATTATTAAATTATTTGCTTATTTAGTAAGACCGATTAGTTTATCAATAAGGCTTGCAGCAAATATGATTGCGGGTCATACAATCATCAAAGTGATAGCAGGATTCGTCATAAATATGAACATATTTTTTACACCTGCACCTTTTTTGTTTATAATTGCACTAATAGGATTTGAAGTATTTGTTGCAGTTTTGCAAGCTTATATATTTACTATATTAACATGTGTATATTTGTCAGATGCAGTAAAGTAATTGACTTCCTTGCAGAATATTTTACAATTATATTATAAAGAAATAGTTAAAGGTAATATATGGATTTAGTAGCTTTAAAATTTATAGCAATTGGTTTAGCTGTGTTTGGAATGCTCGGTGCTGGTTTAGGTATAGCTAATATCTTCTCTGCTATGTTAAATGGGATTGCGAGAACCCTGAGTCAGAAGGTAAAATGAAAAGTTACGTTTATATTGGTGCTGCCATGGTTGAAATCATGGGATTGCTTGCGTTTGTACTTGCAATGTTAGTTAATATTTGCTGCTTAACAGATGCCACAGCTTGATGTTTCAACTTCTTTTCTCAAGTTTTTTGGTTTTTAATTTTTTTCTCTTCACTTTTTTCGTAGTAAGTTATTTATTTTTGCCGAAGTTAGATGAAATAATAAGCACTAGAAGTAAAGAAGTATTGGATTCTTTTAATAGTTCTGTTCATCTTTTAAGACTTACGGAGGATCAGATTGCCAAGTATAACTGCCGCTTTAACCCAAGCTAGAATACAGGCAAAAAAAATCATAGATGATGCACTTGCTCAGGTAGAAGAAATGAGAGCGAATGTTAAGGATATATTGGAAGAGGAAGACAAGAAGATGATTAAACTTGTTGAAGAAAAGGTAGTACAATTTAAATCTAAGTATATTAGTGAATTAAAACAAATGGCTACTAGTATTGCTTTGATTTACTATACTAAGTTAACTAATTCTGAGATTGAAGAGGAATTTGTTGCTGACTTGGTGTCAAAAGAATTTTAGGGTTTTTATGTCTACATCACTGATTATCGGTCTTGCCTTCTTGGTAAGTTTGTCCTTTCGTATAAATTGCTAAAGAAAGTGATAAAAAATGCGCTTAACAATAAGCGTAACAAAAGCAAATTTTCAAGTGAAGAAGAAACTGAAAAATTCAGGAATAGATATGTTGGAGTATTACAAAAAACTTCTAAAAATACAAAGAATTAGATGCAGAAGTTAATAAAATGATGAATGAAGCACTTGATAAAGCTAATAGTATCATTAAGCACAATAGACAGCTAGATCAGACATTAGATGACAATGCCCATTCTAACTTGAAGAAAGTCACTGACCAAGTTGAAAAAGCTCTTGGAGATTTACAGGCTAACACAGCGAATATAGCTGC
>JAHVAK010000253.1:0-16365 GCA_019845155.1 Luehdorfia chinensis | reverse complement strand
TTTACTACCCGAATGGCTAAGTAGGTGCGAACGCAAATTAACGTTGCTAAAACGATGGCGTTCATCACCTACAAACCCCATAAAGCCTATACCAACTCTTCGCCTCCTGGAGCAGGACGTGGGCTGGAGGGCCACAGTAACGTATCTGGGTATTATAGATCGCGCGCTGCACATGGGTCCGCAAGTGACGCAAGTCATCTGCCAGACTCGTGCTGCGCGCGCGATCCTGAGACCCATATTGGCGTCTCAGCTGCAGACCAGAACGAAGCTGATGGTCTATAAGACCTACGTTCGCTCCAGGCTGACCTACGCAGCGCCGGCGTGGTACGCGCTGACGTCCGGCGCGCAAAGGAAGCGAATACAGGCCCAGCAGAACATAGCACTGCGAATAATCGTGGGGGCGGGGCGTTACGTCAGGAATGACGTCATCACCCGGGACCTCAAGATTGAGTCAGTGAATCAATTCATTGCCCGGTTGGCGAGCCGGCTCTTCGATAGAGCCGACAACGGGCCGCACGAACACCTGTGCGGCCTAGCGCCACTACACGCTCGCCCACCTGATGGGCGTCCCTACCCACGTGAGCTACTCCAGCTACTGCCACCTGACCAAGAAGGTCAGGGATGAGCGGGAGCCCGACGAGCCAGCTGGGAATATGCCTAAGAACGGCGCAAGTAGGATTTCTTTTTTCGGTCTTGTTGTCAAATTTTGTCGTTGCAGCAAGACAAATTCTTCTTCTTGGTTGCTACCTTTACATAGCAACCAATAAACTAATATTTTCCAGATGTGCACACTATTGTGTAGCACTCTGCCTACCCCTATACTATTATAATAATAATATTAAGCATATTTATTGTAATGTCCTTATAACTATAATAATATTTATAACTGTTTAAGGTGTGCGCACTATTGTGTGCACCCTTTTATTATAATATATTATTTACTATCTTATAACTATTCAGATGTGCACACTATTGTGTAGCACTCTGCCTACCCTGTGCGGGAGCCGAACTGTCAACTTTTGTTACAGCAAGGCACGCCCGCACGGGTCTTTTCTCTTACTACTTTCTTTTAATACTTCCAGATGTGCACAACTTTTACAGTTGTAGCACTCTGCCTAACCCCTTTGCTCTAGCCTTGCTGATACTATTGTACCAGCAAGGCGCTAAACTTCTCGAATATCTATATGTTTATAATCTTATTACTATTACTTCGCTCGTTATATTAAACTCCAAAATCTTCATTTAACATCTTTTGCATGTAACTGATGTTTACATGCCGGAGTTTAATATAACACAATCTCTTCTTCCGATCTCTCCCGATGATGGTGATTACCTCTCGGTGATGAGGATCAAACCTATTTATGTATCCCCTCCGAGCGCCGACCTCTTGCACAGGCGTCTCGCTCGTTCGTTGTTGTCGTCCCGGTCGCGCGGCCATTTTAGTGGCTGCGCAGCCGTCCCGTTCGCACGGACGGGCGTCTCGCTCGGTGCGGATGGATCGACGTCGCTCGGAGGTATACACTTTCTCTCCTTTCATATCTATGTTGTTTTTCTTTCTTTTTTCCCGCAAATGCTGCGACTATTATGTATATTTAATAGTATTTATTGAATGTATTAACTCGTCATGCAGCATTTGCAAAATCCTTCTATTCCGCCTATGCGGTAACCAAGACCGGGGGGAGCAGTGCCCCCCCGCGATGAAGCCCGGGCAAAGAGGGTTTGCCTCGAGGCCCGAACCTGCACGGCAACAAAACAAAAGCCGATGCAGAGGACCCGGACGGACGGAATATTTATAATAGCAGTTGTGCAGCGGTCGAGACCAGTCGCCTCAATTTTCCTCTCGGGTTGAGAATTGTTGCGTCTAAAGTCACCCGTCGGCGGAAGATTCCGTTCAACGTGAGTTAGCTCCGTTGGATGTTGAGACTTCCGGCCGACCACAACGTGCTGTTGAGTCAAGTTTCCTGTGTAGCGATGTGAATGGTTTTCTTGCAGATAACTACGGTTAATTGTAGGAGACACCCCAAACATACGTTGGAAGACGAACTCCGCTTAGGCGTCGAGACGTCTCCGACCACAAGCAACTGACCCGCTGCTCTTCGCGCTTTACGGCCGCTTACGCTGTATTGTGAACTGCTGGGAGGCACACTGCTCATCGCTTGCGAGCGCCTTTATGCTCGTTAATTCGGCATTAGGGTGCCGTAAGTTGGTGTGTGCTGGGCCACTGGTGGTGAGCTAGGCAAAAGTGAAAGTGAACGTGCGACTAGTGGCAACCAAAGTGTTGTGAAGGTGAACTGCAGAGCCTATCTTTTTCAAGAGGGGAATTCTGCATCACCCAAACATCACCTACTGTGCTAACTGTGTAACAGTCTCCTGTGCTAACGTCTCACAGAGGCACAGTCCACGCGAGCGCTGTATAGCCCCTTTTTTGTGAAAAAGGGGTAAACAGAGCACCTCACGGTAGACGTGAGAGCGAAATCTATCGCAAAAAATCCTGTTTCTTCTAACGTCAGCAGTTACTACCTCATAACGTCTTTACTACACCTAGACTGTTAATACAACTGCTTAAAATAATGCAGAAAACAGGCCAGAATGACGATGACAACGTCAACGAGCAATTTGTCGAAATGGACCGGGATATAAACCCGGCAAATAATCTCACAATAACTTTTGACAACGAAAGCTATTATAACCAAAGGGAGCAGCGCGAATTCCGACGCCGACGCGGAAGCGTCCTAGAGCGAGCACTATGTGCACGCGACATATTCGCGCCTGAGCGCTCGCGCTTGCTCCCGGCAGGTAGCCTAAATCCGAGGCCTGCTAGAGGTGATAACAGCCCCAATGTGCCTACAGTCGAGTCGCGGGATACCGGGCTTGCCGAAGGCGGGACTGAGTGCCCGACCGGAGTCGAACCGGGAACCCCGCGTAGCCAAAAATCGGCACGCCGACACACCACCGGAGACGGAGGCTTCTCTATACGAGAAACGTCAGAGGGTGAGACCCGCCCCCTCCTCCCCGGTGGCTTCAACCTCAGGGATTCAGCGGGAGCGAAGGGTGTATACCACCCCCCCCCGCTCCCCCCGACGTCTAGCGCAAGCTCGACGCCTAAAAAATCGCGGCAAAACTCTTCCGAAATGGAAGAAGAGGAAGCCATAATTGCCACACGTCAGCAGGGTGGCGAGGAGAGGTATGGTTGGGACACTACGTCATACCAGACCCTCGACCAGGGTGTAGGGAATATTTCCCCCCCGGCCCCCCCGTCACCCCCGAGGCAATTTATAGTACAACATGGCGAGAGGGAGACAGCGACATATGCTGTCGCAGCTGCAGCCCCCCTCGCCGCACCTAGAAACAATAGGGCGTCAAATGTTGCGCAAAGTCAACCACAGCAGCAACAACCGGTAGCAGAGCGAAGCTATCCGCCCATAGTTGTGGAATGCTTACCCAATTGGGTTAGACATTTTACAACGCTAAGAACAATTTTGGGTCACGCTCCTAACGCCCGCCCTTTTGGCAAGGGCGTTAGATTCATACCGCAAACGCCTAATGAATACCGCGCAGTGCAACGCTACCTCGTTGACCTCTCTAAAGAGGACGCGGCACTGTCGTGGTATTGCTATACACCGGCAGAGGAACTCCCGACAAAAGCTGCCATTAGAGGCCTCCCTGTAGACACAAACGTCACCCACATAGAGGAGGCCCTGCGGCAGCGAGGGTTCCCGGTTAGGTTTGCGAGAGCAATCCCGCCAAGAAGAGGCCGACCAGGGTGCCTCTTTTACCTACAGCTCGACCACCTAAACCAGGTCGAATTATCCCGGCTGTATGCAGTAAACGAACTGCTACATATGCCGGGAGTAGAAATTGAAGCCTGGAAAGGCAAGGTTGGACCGTCGCAGTGCCACAGATGCCAAGCATTTGGGCACGGCTCGGCCAATTGTTTCCGGCCAATTAAGTGCGTACGGTGCGCGGGCGATCACCCTGCAGTGAACTGCCCGCTCCCAAGAGATACAGCACCCAAGTGTGCCAATTGCGCGCAGGCACACACTGCAAACGACCGTAGATGTCCTGTCCTAAGACGAGAGGCACGAAGGAGGGGCATTCAAATGCCAGCACCACTGCCGGGTCCTCAAACACAAAGACCCCCCCGCCCGCGAGCTCCCCCACAGAGTGAGGGGGCGGGAGGCTGGGTTACGGTTAAGAGGGCACGACAGCAAATACAACAACAACGACAGCCAATAGTCGAAACACACACACACACGTAGTGTTGTATCGACGGCGCCCCCAAGAGGGCCACCAACCACACTCGCCCCGCCCGCGAATGCGGGCGCAAGTGAAAATGCACCTCATAGGAAAAAGCCAAAAAAGCGAAGGAGGCGAAAAGGCATACAACAGCCGCCGGCGTCGACGCCGATAGCTACGACGGCGCCGGGGCCATTGACAGAGCCCCCCCCCCCCCATACCGCTACCCGGCAACAACCGAGGGCAGTACCCCCTCCCCCGCAACCCCCGCATATCTCGCAAGATGTACGACGCACTGTGACGAGTGATCATAGTGCACGTACGAGTGCAAGGCAAGCGGCGGAGGCAGCATCAGAATTTAATCGCCAGTCAGGGCAACCGAGAACCCAGACGAGAGCCACAAGAGGCCACCAGCGCAAAATCAACCGCAACAATTCTGGCGGCAAGGTGTACAACAGCAGCACACGACCTCAGCTAGCACTACGCTAGAGGACGTCATGCGGCTGATTGTACAAATTTGCAATGAAGTATTATCCGCAATAACAAGCGGCGCTAGCCCATTAGAGGCAATCATGCGCGCCGTAATGCAACTTCTCGCTTCGCGATTCGGAGCTCGAAATTAAAATTTTGTATTGGAACCCCGACGGAGTTAAAGAAAGGGCTGCAGATTTGCGCCTACTCGCTCATCTGTACGACATACATGTCATACTTTTGGGCGAGACGAAACTCAAGTCGGGGTCCACATTTCGAGTTCCAAACTTCTTCGTGTATCGGCGCGACGAGGTCTCGCCACTGGGGGTGCCGTACAGGGGGACGGCAGTACTCGTGCGCAGGGACCTAATACACGAGGAAGTAAAAATCAAAAGTTTTAAAACTATGAGCAACATAGGCATTAGGATGAATAGCAACGGGATGGAATTTAGGGTGTACGCCGCATACCGCCCTCCCGGTTCGCGTTTTTGCTCCTCTGATATCCGGGGAATTTTCGACTATAGCTCGCCAGCCCTGATCGTCGGAGACCTGAACGCCAAGCACATAGCATGGGGTTCAAGGCTAACAAATCCGGCGGGAAGGGCACTGTATAATGATGCGGAGGGGGGGAAGTATGAGGTGTGGGGGCCGGACGAGCCTACGCACTACCCCTCCCTATCGAAACATAGCCCGGATATACTAGACATACTACTCTGCCATGAGTGGAACTACCCGATCCAGATAGAGGTGCTACATGACGTCACCACACAGCACCTCCCAATACTGGTTACGCTTGGCCTCTCACCGGGGGCCATATTGCCCAGAGCCCCTCGATTTCGTACAAACTGGGGCAAGTATCAATCTGCCCTAGGCCACTATACGCTCGGCGGACCCATTCATACGTCGGAAGACGGTAGAGGTCGCGGCCTCTAAGATCACTAACTCAATACAAGAGGCCAATGCCGCGGCCTCCGTGTTGGCACCAGCAATACCCGCCGAGACGAACTTTCAACTTCGTTGCGCGTTACAATTAAGAAAAAACGCGCACTACGAAAGCTCGGGCCCGCACTCGATGCCCCCGGATTAAGCGGGAGCTCAACTGCTTGTCCGAAAAGTTGTCGGATGACATTAAGAACCACAGAGGAACGCAGTGGGAGCGACGGATTGATGAAGCCGGCGAAAGTCAAACGTCGCTCCACCAACTAACCGACTTCTTTCACGGACAAAAGCACCCGTTTGCCCTCTAATCAACAAAGAGGGCAACCGAAGTTACGAGGCCAAAGATCGGGCTGAAGTATTGGCAGAGTTCTAAAGGAGCAATTCAGTCCCAAATGTCAAACCGCCTGTCATTCGGAGCACTACGATCGCGTAGAGCGCCGTGTACAAGAATTCCTATTCCGCCGAAAGCCTGCCCCTACCCGGTGATGCCTTTATGTCACCGTCGGAAGTTGCAGGGACTATAAGGCGCCTACCACAAAGGAAGGCGCCCGGAGGCGGATGGAATTCCGATAGCCGCCTTAAAACAACTACCAAAAAGGGCCGTTGTCGCAATGACACGGCTCTTCAACGGAATACTGCGACAGAGACACTTTTCCTAACATATGGAAGTTAGGTAAAGTTATCGTGTTGCCTAAAACCGGTAAAGATCGGCGCAAGCCCGAGAACTATCGGCCTATAACGCTACTACCGCACATGGCGAAGCTTTTGAACGGCTGCTACTGCGGAGAACTCGACCGCATATTAAGTTGAGAGATGAGCAAACATGGCTTCCGCAGTGGCCACTCGACAAGCACCCCAACTGACCCGCGTGCTGCACTACCTTGCGTTCGAACGTAACAAGAACGCAAAACGGTCGGAGTGCTACTCGATATCGAGAAAGCCTTCGACCGGGTGTGGCACGAAGGGCTATTATATAAGCTGATTGAGCATACCACCTTGCCGACCGCTATTGTGCGGCTGGTAGCGTCGTATCTGCAGGGTCGGAGCTTTACGTGAGCGTCGAGAACACCGACTCGGCAACACGACCAATAAGCGCAGGAGTTCCTCAAGGCGGCTGTATCTCGCCAGTACTGTACGCGGTGTACACCAACGACATCCCCACCTTGGAAGGTCGCCTCCAAGAAGGCGAGGAGGATGTCATGTTGGCACTGTTCGCGGATGACAGCGCATTTTTCACGTCGTCAAGTCGGGTCGATCTTGCGATACGCAAGATGCAGCGACTGCTGAACCTACTTACCGGAGTGGTTGACAAGTGGCGAACGGCGGTGAATGTAGGTAAGACAACCGCATTCATCACGTTCCGCCCCAGGAAGAACTACCAATCACTTCGACTTCGAGAGCAGGACGTAGAATGGAAGACCGCGGTCACATATCTCGGGTGTCCGGATAGACTGGTCGTTGCGCATGGCGGGGCAGGTGGAACAATCCATCCAGCACGCCAGAGCCGCACGAACAGTCCTAAGACCGGTACTGTCATCACGGTTACCAACCCGAGTCAAACTGGCGGTCTACAAGACATACGTCCGCTCACGATTAACCTATGCAGCACCGGCATGGGTACCCGCTAACATCCGGAGCGCATAGGAAAAAACTACAGGCTCAGCAGAACCTAGCGCTGGGCGAACTATCGTGGGAGCCGGTGCGGTATGTCAGAAACGACGTCTTAGCCCGGGATCTCAAGATAGAGAGTATAAAAGAATTTATCACCCGGGTGGCGCGCCGACTATTCGACAGAGTCGACAATGGGCCGCACGAACACCTGTGCGGCCTAGCGCCCCTGCATGCCCGCCCTCCTGAAGGGCGTCCACTCCCACGCGAACTGTTGCGACCCGACGCACAGTAAACGGCGTGGAACTATCCACAAAGTGCAAAGTTACCTATACATAGCTTTGCACACAAACATAATCTTATTGTCGGTAGCAGTGGGAGACTGCCTACCCCTTTTTGTCGTTCTTGCCTTGTTGCAATCTATTGTTGCAACAAGGCAAAGGAATATTATGTTTATTTAAAACTATATTCTACTATATTTTTCTAAGCTCGTAGCAGTGTTATACTGCTACGATGCAATATTATGCTTCTTCTATGTTGGCCTGTTATTTTACGTAACAGACAACCTTATCACCTTCACCTTCACCTTCATCTTATGTCATTAGATGTTATGTTTATTTTTAGCTCCTGCGTACTCCGGTTTCGTACATCGGCCGGCGCGCGGCGCTCATCGACTCGGTCGCTCGACCAATCACGTTGCTCGCTCGGCCGTCTCGCTCTGGCGTTCGTTGCGTTTCGCTCGGTGCCAGATGATCGGAGACGCAACAAATTCTTTTGTAAATGTCCTAGATAATATAATATTATTAACAGCATTTATATATAGTAACTATACTCTAACAAGTAGGCAGCGTAAGCTGCCTACCACAATCTTCTTCTCTTTAATTATAAATTATAAACTACTAATACGCTAAATATCTATATATATTACTTCTTAGCGGCCTTATTGTGACATTGTTACGGTAAGGCCGCATAAAAGTTCTTCTTACTACTACTCTATCATATTGCACGAATTATTTGTGATAACTTATATATATTTTATTATTATATTATATTATGTATTTTTCAGTGCAATTGCTACCTCTAAGCGCTTATGTTGTATTGGCTGGCTATATTAGCAACCAATACAGCACTCTTACACTTAGAGGCAATTCTCCGGTTGTGGTCCAGTTGGCTCGCTCAGGTGTGTGGCACGCCCACTCGTTTTCGATGGGCGCCTCGCTGCTAGGGCGGGCGTCGTGTACTGTGACCGTCGAGTCAGTTGCCTCATCCTAATACCCTTCTTCCTTGTTCCGTGAGTGCTACAACACTATATTATATTTAAGTACAAAACAAATCTTATAATTTCGTCATTGTAGCACTCACCCTTCCAAATAATCCGCTCACGCGGTTCCCATGCCCGGGGGGAGTAGTTAGCCCCCCCGCGATGATTGCTCGGGTAAAGAGGGTTGCCTCGAGGCCCGTACCTGCGCGGCATCCTTTTAGGAGCCGTGTCAGAAGACTAGACAGACAGACAGAATATTTATACAATAGCAGTTGTGCAGCGGTCGAGACCAGTCGCCTCAATTTTCCTCTCGGGTTGAGAATTGTTGCGTCTAAAGTCACCCGTCGGCGGAAGATTCCGTTCAACGTGAGTTAGCTCCGTTGGATGTTGAGACTTCCGGCTGACCACAACGTGCTGTTGAGTCAAGTTTCCTGTGCAGTTATGTGAATGGTTTTCTTGCAGATAACTACGGTTAATTGTAGGAGACACCCCCAAACATACGTTGGAAGACGAACTCCGCTTAGGCGTCGAGACGTCTCCGACCACAAGCAACTGACCCGCTGCTCTTCGTGCTTTGCGGGCCGCTTGCGCTGTATTGTGAACTGCTGGGAGGCACACTGCTCATCGCTTGCGAGTGCTTTTATGCTCGTTAATTCGGCATTAGGGTGCCGTAAGTTGGTGTGTGCTGGGCCACCGGTGGTGAGCTAGGCAAAAGTGAAAGTGAAGTGCGACTAGTGGCAATCAAAGTGTTGTGAAGGTGAACTGCAGAGCCTATCTTTTTCAAGAGGGGAATTCTGCATCACCCAAACATCACCGACTGTGCTAACTGTGCAAACAGTCTCCTGTGCTTACGTCTCACAGAGGCACAGTCCTTACGAGCGCTGTATAGCCCCTTTTTTGTGAAAAAGGGGTAAGCAGAGCGCCTCACGGCATACGTGAGTGCGAAAACTGTCGCAAACATCTTGTTTCACGACCAGTACGACAAAGCGCAAATAATTACTTACTTATTACTATTTATATTTTTACTTTTAATATTCTTATTTAATACTCGTGCTAAACGTCTGAGTGTAATTTTGATTACACAAAATTCTGTTTCTTTGTTTCGTCGCACCCCTGTCTAAATCCGAACATGAGTGGTGCGGACGAAGGGCGCGAAAAGTCCGTCGAAACGGACCGGGAAACTATTCCCGACATCCGCGTTGTAATCGACAATTCCTTGTATAACACACGGGAGCAGCGCGAATTCCGGCGCAGAAGGGGAAGTGTCCTAGATCGTGCACTATGTGCGCGGGACATCTTCGCACCAGAGCGCTCACGCGTGCTCCCGGCAGGCACTCTAAATCCGAGGCCTGTTAACACAAGTGAGGAAGCCAATAGCTCATTTTTACCGCCGAATGTGTCGCGGGCTACCGATTTCGTCGAAGGCGGGACTGAGTGCCCGACCGGAGCCGAATTGGGAACCCCGCGTAGCATGAAATCGGCGCGCCGACACACGCCACCGGAGACTGAGGCTTCTCTGTATGAGAAAAGACAGCGGGTGAGACCTGCACCCTCATCTCCGGTGGCGTCGACATCGGGAATGCAGCGGGAGAGGAGGGTGTATTCCACCCCCCCCCCCGCTCCCCTACGACGTCGAGTAGCTTACACTCGACGCCCAAAAAATCGCAGCCCAACTCCTCTGGTATGGAGGAGGAGGAAACAAATGCTGCTAGTCATCACCAGGGTGGTGAGGAGCGTTTCGGGTGGGACACAACGTCCTACCAAACGCTCGACCAGGAGGTGGGGTATATTCCCCCCCCTGCCTCACCGTCCCCCTCGACGCATTTTATACCGCAGCGCGAGGTGAGGGAGACAGCGACATATTCTGTCGCAGCGGCTGCCCCCCCCGTCGCACCCCGAGCCCCGCGGCCACCCGCTAGCCAACAGCAACCGCAGCAAGCTAGTGCGAGGCCGTCTACAACATATCCACCTATTATTGTGGAATGCCTACCCAATTGGGTTAGGCACTTTAATGTTTTGCGTAATAAATTGGGACAACGCTCCCAACGCACGCCCGTATGGTAGGGGGGTTCGGTTCATACCGCAATCACCCGAAGAGTACCGCATCACACAGCGGTACTTGGTGGAGCTCTCGCATGAGGATGCGGCGCTGTCGTGGTTCTGTTACACGCCAGCAGCCGAATTACCTACCAAAGTAGGAATCAGAGGCCTCCCTGTCGACACAGAAGTGTCGCAAATAGCGGAGGCGCTTAAAAAATTAAATTTCCCGGTGCGCTTTGTGCGTGCCATACCGCCTAGAAGGGGGCGACCAGGTTGCCTCTTCTACACGCAACTGGAACACCTGGACCAGAATGAACTGGCCCGGCTTTATGCTATTAGCGAACTGCTCTTTATGCCAGGCATCACTATCGAAGCCTGGCAAGGCAGGATAGGACCGGCCCAGTGTCACAGGTGCCAAGCGTTCTGGCACGCATCGGCGACATGTTTTCGGCCTATAAAGTGCGTACGTTGTGCGGGCGAGCACCCCGCATCCGAATGCACGGTGGCCAGAGACGCGCCGCCGAAGTGCGCTAATTGCGCGCTGGCACATACGGCAAACGACCGCCGATGCCCTGTGCTCAGAAGGGAAGCCAGGAGGCGGGGCATCACGCTGCCGGCACCCTTACCAGAACACCCCGGTAGGCGCTCTGTCGCACGAGGGCCACCTGGAAGGGTGGATAGAGAAGGGTGGACGACGGTCGGAAGAACGAACCGACCGACCGCCCCCGCTAAAAGGGTTACAATCGCGCAGAGCGCGCGACAACCTACGGGGGCGGCCGGCGGCGACGACGACGTCGACGTCGGCGTCGAAATCTAAATCGACGCCGACTCAGACGGCGGTGAGATCTACTACATTAATTACGTCAGCAAATGACGCCACAGATCGGTCGGCTCCTTCCAAAAGGAAGAGGAAGCGCAGGGGCAGGAAGCGCAAGAATGCGCAATCGCAGCATCCGCCGGCATCGACGCCCGTGCCGATGGACGCAAACCTCCCGAGCTAGCCGCCGCCGAACATATGGGGCTCAAAAAGCCTAAAGCGACGCAGAAAGCCCCGGCTAAAACTGTACGCTCGCGGTCTGCGGAACCGCGAGCAACAGTGTCTAGGGAGCAGCTACCAAAACGCCAGACAGGGGCCCCGAGAGCCCTGCCGAGAGCCACTGAGCCTATTGGCGCACGCCAACAGAGGCAACATAGTCAACAGCGTCAGCGACCGGCCAACAGTATGGAAAAAAACCATACAAGATTTGGTTAGGTCGCTGATGCAAGTACTTGTCAACGTCGTTGCCGAAATTTCGGCAGGTGCCAACCCCATTGAGGGCCATTTCTAGGGCCCTTATGCAACTCCTGGTAGACAAATTCGGAGTTGGTAATTAGGGTCATGTACTGGAATTCCGGCGGCGCACAAACACGTGCAGCCGAGCTTAGGCTTCTCGCCCAGATATATGATATACATATCATTTTATTGGGCGAGACTAAGTTCAGACCGGACCTTACATTCAAAGTCCCGAATTTCTTCGTGTACCGGCGCGACGAGATCTCACCACAAGGCGTGGCGTACAGAGGTACGGCCGTGCTAGTGCGTAGAGATCTAGTGCACGAAGAACTGGAGTTGCATTCATACAAAACGATGCGCTCAATTGGTGTACGGGCTGAGTACGGCCGGGAAGGAATTCCGAATTTTTTCGGCTTATAGACCACCCGGCCTCAGTTTTTGTTCCTCAGACATCCGGGAAATATTCGATGGTAGCACCCCCGCCCTCATTGCCGGGGATTTGAACGCCAAACACCCGGCATGGGGCTCTAAAGTGCAAAATGCAGCGGGCAAGGCGCTATACATCGACGCGGACGAGGGGGGGTATGAGGTGCGGGGGCCGGACGAGCCCACCCACTACCCCTCCCTCGCTAGCGTCAACTCGGATGTCCTGGATATTGTGCTCAGCCACAACTGGAACTATCCGGTCCAAGTAGAGGTGCTGCATGATGTAACTACGCAGCACCTACCAATCCTCGTCACGCTTGGCCTCTCGCCAGAATCAACTCTGCCCAGAGCGCCACGCTATCGGACGAACTGGGACGTCTATCAAAACGCCCTAGCGAACCTCACACTAGGCGGCCCAGTTAAAAACGTCGGAAGACGTAGAGGCCGCAGCTGCGAGCTTTTCAAACAGTATCGCAGAGGCAAAATCGGCGGCCTCTACGATAGTGCCGACGTCTAATAAAAATACTAATTTTCTACCTAACAACTTGCGCGTTGCAATTAAAAGAAAACGCGCGCTCCGAAAGCTCTGGGCACGCACCCGTTGTCCGAGGGTTAAGCGTGAGCTCAACTGCTTGTCCGAGAAGCTATCTGTTGATATCCAGGGCCACAGAGGTAGGCTCTGGGAGCAGAGGGTTGATGAGGCGGGCGAGAAACAAACCTCGCTTCATCAACTCAACCGTATGCTTACTCGGACAAAAGCACCCGTTTGCCCGCTAATAAATAGCAAGGGCGAACGAAGTTACGAGGCCTTGGACAGGGCTGAAACACTCGCAGAGTATCTCGAGGTGCCAATTCAGCCCTAACCCCCGAGATCCCAATTTGAAGCGCATCTCACTAGCGTGGAAAACCGCGTACAGGAATTTCTGTCCGCCGAAATCTCACCTCTGACAGGCGACGCCTTTATGTCGCCGTCGGAGGTTAAACAGAGCAATTCGGCGACTCCCGGCGCGCAAAGCGCCCGGTATGGACGGAATACCGACAGTGGCGCTTAAATACATGCCAAGAAGAGCCGTTGTCACTATGACAAGGCTCTTCAACGCTATCTTACGCACTGGGCACTTCCCGCATGTATGGAAAACCGGGAAGGTTATTGTGTTGCCGAAGTCAGGCAAAGACAGGCGGCACCCATCAAGCTACCGGCCCATAACGCTACTACCGGCACATAGCGAAGCTTTTCGAGCGATTGCTGCTGCGAAGAATCAGTCCGTGCATTACACTGAGGGAAGAGCAGCACGGATTTCGCAGCGGCCACTCTACCACTACACAACTGGCCCGCGTGCTACACTACCTAGCCCTTGAAAAGAACAAGGGCCGCAGGACGGTCGGAGTGCTACTCGATATAGAGAAAGCCTTCGACCCGTGTGTGGCACGACGGGCTTATATACAAGTTGTTAGAAACGACCAACCTGCCAGACGCTATAGTGCGGCTAGTAGCGTCTTACTTGCGGGACCGGAGCTTTTTCGTAAGCGTCGAAAACGCCAAACTCGGCAACACGTACAATAAGTGCGGGAGTGCCCCAGGGCGGGTGCATCTCGCCACTTCTGTACGCGGCTTATACAAATGATATCCCCACCCTGGAAGGCCGCCTCCAGGAGGGTGAAGAGGACGTCACGCTAGCGCTGTTCGCGGATGACAGCGCCTACTTTGCGTCGTCTCGTCGGGCAGATATCGCTATTCGCAGGATGCAGCGTCTGCTGGATTTACTACCCGAATGGCTAAGTAGGTGGCGAACGCAAATTAACGTTGCTAAAACGATGGCGTTCATCACCTACAAACCCCATAAAGCCTATACCAACTCTTCGCCTCCTGGAGCAGGACGTGGGCTGGAGGGCCACAGTAACGTATCTGGGATGTATTATAGATCGCGCGCTGCACATGGGTCCGCAAGTGACGCAAGTCATCTGCCAGACTCGTGCTGCGCGCGCGATCCTGAGACCCATATTGGCGTCTCAGCTGCAGACCAGAACGAAGCTGATGGTCTATAAGACCTACGTTCGCTCCAGGCTGACCTACGCAGCGCCGGCGTGGTACGCGCTGACGTCCGGCGCGCAAAGGAAGCGAATACAGGCCCAGCAGAACATAGCACTGCGAATAATCGTGGGGGGCGGGGCGTTACGTCAGGAATGACGTCATCACCCGGGACCTCAAGATTGAGTCAGTGAATCAATTCATTGCCCGGTTTGGCCGAGCCGGCTCTTCGATAGAGCCGACAACGGGCCGCACGAACACCTGTGCGGCCTAGCGCCACTACACGCTCGCCCACCTGATGGGCGGCCCTACCCACGTGAGCTACTCCAGCTACTGCCACCTGACCAAGAAGGTCAGGGATGAGCGGGAGCCCGACGAGCCAGCTGGGAATATGCCTAAGAACGGCGCAAGTAGGATTTCTTTTTCGGTCTTGTTGTCAAATTTTGTCGTTGCAGCAAGACAAATTCTTCTTCTTGGTTGCTACCTTTACATAGCAACCAATAAACTAATATTTTCCAGATGTGCACACTATTGTGTAGCACTCTGCCTACCCCCTATACTATTATAATAATAATATTAAGCATATTTATTGTAATGTCCTTATAACTATAATAATATTTATAACTGTTTAAGGTGTGCGCACTATTGTGTGCACCCTTTTATTATAATATATTATTTACTATCTTATAACTATTCAGATGTGCACACTATTGTGTAGCACTCTGCCTACCCTGTGCGGGAGCCGAACTGTCAACTTTTGTTACAGCAAGGCACGCCCGCACGGGTCTTTTCTCTTACTACTTTCTTTTAATACTTCCAGATGTGCACAACTTTTACAGTTGTAGCACTCTGCCTAACCCCTTTGCTCTAGCCTTGCTGATACTATTGTACCAGCAAGGCGCTAAACTTCTCGAATATCTATATGTTTATAATCTTATTACTATTACTTCGCTCGTTATATTAAACTCCAAAATCTTCATTTAACATCTTTTGCATGTAACTGATGTTTACATGCCGGAGTTTAATATAACACAATCTCTTCTTCCGATCTCTCCCGATGATGGTGATTACCTCTCGGTGATGAGGATCAAACCTATTTATGTATCCCCTCCGAGCGCCGACCTCTTGCACAGGCGTCTCGCTCGTTCGTTGTTGTCGTCCCGGTCGCGCGGCCATTTTAGTGGCTGCGCAGCCGTCCCGTTCGCACGGACGGGCGTCTCGCTCGGTGCGGATGGATCGACGTCGCTCGGAGGTATACACTTTCTCTCCTTTCATATCTATGTTGTTTTTCTTTCTTTTTTCCCGCAAATGCTGCGACTATTATGTATATTTAATAGTATTTATTGAATGTATTAACTCGTCATGCAGCATTTGCAAAATCCTTCTATTCCGCCTATGCGGTAACCAAGACCGGGGGGAGCAGTGCCCCCCCGCGATGAAGCCCGGGCAAAGAGGGTTTGCCTCGAGGCCCGAACCTGCACGGCAACAAAACAAAAGCCGATGCAGAGGACCCGGACGGACGGAATATTTATAATAGCAGTTGTGCAGCGGTCGAGACCAGTCGCCTCAATTTTCCTCTCGGGTTGAGAATTGTTGCGTCTAAAGTCACCCGTCGGCGGAAGATTCCGTTCAACGTGAGTTAGCTCCGTTGGATGTTGAGACTTCCGGCCGACCACAACGTGCTGTTGAGTCAAGTTTCCTGTGTAGCGATGTGAATGGTTTTCTTGCAGATAACTACGGTTAATTGTAGGAGACACCCCAAACATACGTTGGAAGACGAACTCCGCTTAGGCGTCGAGACGTCTCCGACCACAAGCAACTGACCCGCTGCTCTTCGCGCTTTACGGCCGCTTACGCTGTATTGTGAACTGCTGGGAGGCACACTGCTCATCGCTTGCGAGCGCCTTTATGCTCGTTAATTCGGCATTAGGGTGCCGTAAGTTGGTGTGTGCTGGGCCACTGGTGGTGAGCTAGGCAAAAGTGAAAGTGAACGTGCGACTAGTGGCAACCAAAGTGTTGTGAAGGTGAACTGCAGAGCCTATCTTTTTCAAGAGGGGAATTCTGCATCACCCAAACATCACC
>JAHVAK010000250.1:0-95143 GCA_019845155.1 Luehdorfia chinensis | reverse complement strand
CATTATAACAGTATGTCGTTTGTCTAATTCATATTGTCAATCTCAAAAACAATATAAAATAATAATAGTCTGTCATTAAATACAAAAACAGAGTAAATATTGACGCCATAAAATATAATACTTAAACCTCAATAGCAAAAAAAATATATGAATTGCAGTCCAATTTCGAACACTTAGTTAAATTAGGGCAAAACCAACAAATAATTTATAAATAAAAATTAAAACGTTCTTTTTTTTATACCCGTACTTTATTTTTATGTCCCAAAATGCGTATCTCTATTTATTCTGAAAAGAAGTTGCAACCCATTGAACTCCGCCCGTCATCGGTCCGTGTATTTTTCATGAGATTTTCCATGGGCACGACAATGTCACTGGCACCCGGAAAAAAACACCAAAGTGGTTCAAAAAACAACAAGAACAACTGAACTAGTTCCATGACAAAACTACCGTCAAGAAAGTTGCCCTTAAAAAATATGTGCCTGCTCCCCACGCACATATTATATAAGGCAAGAAATAAATATAAATTTATACTACCGTACAAGGAGAAACAGTTTCACAGACATGATGAATCGTACAGTGACACTAAAATACAATCCAAAAACAGTTGTTAAACTGAATTAAATTTAAAACCTAAAAAAGGTTGACTTGTCAGTAAAATACTTGTATTACTGAAGCCAACAGTGGAAAAGAAATTCTAAATATCTTATACAAATGCAAGTCGGACCGTGTAAGTGCTGCATAATCTTGCAAAAATAAAATTTACGCTATTTGTTTTAATTCAGGATCAGTTCAGCCCAGAAGGGTTATCCTGACCGTGATCATTCTGCCGATTCAGCGCTTTTAGTATTGTACAGCATTAGAGATTAGATTAGATTAGAGTGGGTTTTTTTTATGTATATAACTGATCGCAGTACCAAATGCCTTGCACTTTGCTGAAGCTGTGCAATCGAATATTACGTATTTGAGATTCCAGAACAAACCATTCCTCATTCAATTCTCATCAAAAAGCTTCTTCGAACATTATAAAATAGGGTCTGAAATAGCCACATGTTTTGTAACGTACTGTCCATTTTGTTTTAAATTATTTTGATCGTTACACAAGCGCATAAAATGTAGTTTTCAGAGATATATAACATCTAATATAATTAATCAATTTTCAGTCTTTTCACAAAAGCTTAGAGTATATTTTAGAATATAACTTGTACACAACGCAAGTGACAAACGATGCATATTGTCGGGCTTAAATAGACTTTCAACAATGAAATGGAAATAATTGCATTCGCTGTATTCTTACTGTACGCTATAAATTGCATTAAAACTGAATAAAGTTCTCCAAGCTGACTTTAGCTTAAACATTAAACCAGCGGTATAGTCTTAATAAAAGAAATTAATAAAAAAATAATCCGACCTCAAAAGCCATACAAAAGGATAGAAAATATTGTCGAAATGATAATACTGAACCCATTTCAATTACTATTTCATAGTGATCATTAAATAATACCTCCTCGGACGCAAGAAGTTTCATCAAAATCGGTTTAGTAGTTTCCATGACATTTCTAATTGCAATTTTAAGTACCGATCTACGACGCGCCCAGCGGAAAGAAAAACATCGTGAGGAAACCTGCATGTCCCAGGGAAAAAATATTGCGAGGATGTGTGTAGTCCGCCAGGCCGCATTGGAGATGCCCTGCTCCAAAAATCCTCTCAAAAATAGGACAATGGAATAAGGACATTAAAAGTCTATTAATCCATACTAATATTGTAAATCCCCATGTGGTAGCGGCCTAAGAGAATCTACCGCCGCATTTCATCCCGTAGGTGTCGTAAAAGTCGACAGAGGGAAAATGAAAACCAGGAGATGGGCAGCAGCATCTTCCGGGAACATCTGAATAAATAAACTGCGGTTACCAAGCCGCCTGCCAAGCGTGGCAACTATCCTCAAAATCCCTCTTAAATGAGATCCACGAACTTTTGTGGCAATCTGTGGTGGAGGCCTATGTTCAGCATTGGAATAGTGATAGGCTGAAATGATGAATGATGATGAATATTATAAATGCGAAAGTAACTCACTCCGTCCCTCTGTCTGTTCGCTAAACAGATCTTCACGAAAATTGGCACAGAGATAGCTTGCATCCTGGAAACGGACATAGGATACTTTTTATTCCGGAAAATCAAATAGTTCTCACGGGATATTTAAAAAACCTATATTCATGCGGACAAAGTCACGGGAATCAGCTAATGTGTTTCTAAGTATGTTAATATCCAACTGCTGGGCTTTACTTTTCTCAATTTTAACAATTTATAGAATAAAACCAATATACTATATACGCCCCTTCTTCACGGCATCTTTCTCTTTCTCTGATTGATTAAATACTGAAACAACTATAAGTCATCACTGTGTGGCGACTCGCCTTTATATTAAACTTTTGTGCGATCCGCCCCGGCTTCGCACGAGTAGATAGATATCAGAAATAATTAAATAGTACTTTGTTTGGACAAATAGAACAACAACAGCAGCTGGTCAGATAAGATTACGTTATTTTACCAAAATAATGTTTTATTTACGGGAACATAATCCATGAAATATAGCCAATATTTGATGCCGTGTTTGGAAAATAAAACGACCGCTCTCGACCGCTGCGCAAAGAGATCCGTGCATCTCGACGATGCGGCCGCGGCCGCTGTAGTTTTTATAGAGCGTTTCAAAGTTTTAAATTAAAAAAAATATATAATTCAAATTACAAACCACTATTCAATTGTTTCTAGTTTACAAAAAATAAGAGTAGGTAGGTAATTAATAGATCTTAGTCTATTCGCGAGTAGCGAGCGTAGGGCCGTTCGCTAACACCGCGGCATTTTTCTTACTTTTAGCATTTTTATACCTATCGTAAACTTCTAAACAATAGGTCCGATTCGAATAATTTAAAGACGACTTTACATGTATATAATCAACCTTGGCTATAAAACTATTTTGTAGGATAAGAATATATCCTCTATACAAATATCATGCTACGAATGTTATCATCTTTCGATTGTGACTTAACTATAATAGTTAAACATATAGCCGCGGACTTTTTTGTGAGTAATGATGAGTTCTATGAAAATGTAGAACATTATTTTCTTTATCATCAATAGTTTTTGCAGCGCACGCCAAATAATGACTTTTATCAGTAAATTTTCGATACCTTGAGTTATATCATAGCAATTTTCGTAGAGATCTCGGTTTTTTTTAATTAAATACAACTCATGTTAGTCGGTGATAATGTAGTTGTATATAGGGGAAAGATTTTTTAAATTCGGTTCAGTAGTTTTTGAGTTTCAGTATTCGGTTCAGTAGTTAATATTAGTTTAGACAAGCTGATGCCCGCGACTTCGTCCACGTGGATTAAGGTTTTTGAAAAAAACCCGTGGGAACTGTAATTTTCCGGGATAAAATGTATCCCATGTCCGTCTTCAAGATGCAAGCAATCTCTGTGCCTAATTTCGTCAAGATCGGTTCAGCGGTTGAACCCTGAATAGGTAACAAACGGACAGAGGGACAGAGCGAGTTACTTTCGCATTTATAATATTAGTATGGATAAAGACAGCTTTAAGTTACGGCTGCTGCAAGAGAAGTGTTCAGCGTTCTTCGGCAACATTATCCCCAGTTTCCCCCACCTCGTGAGGCTCAAAAATGAGAGTCAATTTAAATAAACTATATCTCAGTAAATGTGGTATACTTACTGTTCGAAACCTCACAAGTGCGGTTCCCACTCGCTGCTCTTGTGGCCCATTGAGAAAATAAGAAATACAATCGTCGGAAGGTTTGAATGCAGTGTCGAACAAACAACTTATTCACACCTTAAAAACTATTATTCTCGACGAATATTTGCCTTCACTATTATTGCTTATTAAACTTATATTATTATACGAATGGCTATATAGTAATATTATACTTATATTGTCATTCGCATCACGTTTTAAGCAACAATGGTGTACTTTCCTGACAGATTTCAGCTGCTATCAGCTGCGCATATTATAGTGCCACAGGTTTCCGCGCAAACACAGAGGACGAGAGAGTGTGCCCTAACCTACGTTTTTCCCGCGCCCAATGCTATGCTCATACTGTAAGATCGGAGGTAGGGGTATGCAGTGTCAGAAAATTCTTCACAATCGAAACAAACAAAACCCGAAAACCAACACTTTGTTTTTGCACAAATGTCGACTCTGACTGTGATCCGAACCCAGTACCCGCGGTGCAGTAGTTAAGTACTCTGACCACTGGTCCACTTGGTCATCTAGCAATAATACATTCATCATCATCATCCTATTACTAGTCCACTGCTTTACATAAGCCACCTCCATATATTGCCACAAAAGTTTGTAGCTCTCATTTTGGGGGTTTTTCCGTTGCCACGCTTGGCAGGTGAGTTGGCAACCGCAGTTTATTTATTCAGATATTCCAGGAAGATGCTGCTGCTCATCTCTTGGTTTTTATTTTCCCTTTTTCGACTTTTACGACACCCACGGGATGATAGGGGGTGGTAGATTCTCTTAAGCCGCCACCACACGGTAATACATTATACATTAATACTGATAAATTATTATTAATATGATTAATAATTATTTATTCAAAAAACTTCCACGTAGCAGCTTAAAATATACTAATGGGAATTTAAGAGATTTTTCTCGAGGGGGATCCATCATCAGAACTAAAGAAAAAGAAAGAAAAGAAAGAAGGTAATATTTATTTAAAATTGATAGAATATATAAATACTAAACTACAACAAAACCAGTCATAATATAAACACAATGCCGCTGTACGCTAATTAATACATACATACAAAGAGTCACGCCTCTTTCCCATTGAGGTAGGCAGAGACCACATCTTTCCACTTGCTACGATCCTAACACGTTTTTCGCTTCTACTTTCATTGGTGTTTTCATATAATCTCCTCGTTTGCGGGTACTTTTGACGTCGCCTTTCCATAAAACGATTTCGATCTGATCGTGATACGTTCGCCTACGTCGACCCGCACCGGCTTTCTCATTCACACTCGCCTCATACATTTCTGTTTCGTCAATCTTCTTTCATGATTTGGACACGTAGAAACGTGTCCAAACCATCCAGACATCCCTTTCTCTATCTTTGTCACTACATCTTCTATCACACTGCAACGTTCCCTATTCACGCTGTTCCTCACTTTGTCTATCAAAGTCGCTCCAGCTATACTTCTCAAAATTTTCATTTCCACAGCTTTATTCATATTTTGACGCTTATTCTGCCAGACCCAACATTCACTACCTTACATAAGTGTGGGGACCAGTACTCCTCTATGTACAGCCAGTTGTGTTTTTTTAGATACTTTCTAGCCACACATAAAGTTATGCAGGGCCCTATATAATTTAATTCCTGCCAACGCTCTTCGTTCAATATCACTGTCGTACTTTCCGTCTCTCGAAAATTTTTAACCCAAATATACAAACTTTTTCACTTGTTCCAGTACTTTTTGGATACGGTAATTAATAAATATATAAAACAACGTTAATAGGAAAATGATACAAACGCACAAGACTATATATAGCACGACTTCTACGGTACCTCCATTATAATATAATACGAATTATTAAAATCGGTTAATAAACAAAGAAGTTATGCTACCCTACATAAAAATATACAGACGAATTAAGAACCTCCTCCTTTTTTGAAGTCGGTTAAAAAAGGCGTTCGTCTATAAACAAACTTTACGTTTGGTTTCGATGTCGATTAAATAAATGTTGTTTTAAAGTCGGGTCGATGTAATTTCGCTGTACAGTCGCGATTTAGGCGATGTGAAAAACTTGTTTGAATCAAATTGCTATGAAACGCTTCTGACAATAGACAATTTTAAAACAATGAATATTTTTACCTTATTTAATGAGTTTATCATTGTAATTTTTTAAGGATGTATATCTATTTTTTTAACAGTGCGTTAATATATATAATAATTGCGTATTATATTATACTAGCGGCGCCCCGCGGTTTCACTCGCGTAAAATAAGTCACCATGTCACCACATGACTGCGCAGTCGTTCTGCCCTTCTCGGAAATGTTCGGTTCTCTGCGTGCGGAAATAAGGCCGCAGCAGACTTTTGGCGTCAACTCGAAAACGACCGACGGTAGTGTTTTATTTGAACTTTCTGATTTCTGTTTATTTTGAGTTTTAATGTTTAATATTGATAGTTTGTTATGCAGCAAGTGCTTGTGAACAATGTACAAGTGTACAGTGATAGGATAATTCAATTTAAGATCAGAATTGTACTTTTCGTTTTGTCTCCATGAGTCAAGCAAATCTTCAGTAAAAGTCAACTACGAGTATAATTTCACTGTCGATCGACATTTTGAATTATCTATTGTCACAATCGTAACTGACTTGACATTGGCAGAATTTCATTGAAAGAGGCCAGAATTAAAAGAAGAAGAAGAAGGCCGCAGTAAGAAGTATTTCGTCTATAACGTTCTTCAATACGGGCAATTTAATGCAAATTTTTTTTTTAATGAGATTAGTATTTCCTGAGATTAGCGCGTTTAAAGTTAACTCTCCAGCTTTATACTTTAATGGATAAGATTTTCTACAACGGTGTGTAAAATATAAAACTTAAGATAACTTGCGTAAAAATATAATGGGAATTTGTAACCAACCAACATTTTACGGTGAGTAGTTTTTTTATAAAAAGAATATTTTTACTGAAGATACTTACGAGACGAGCAAAACGTTCCGCTGATGTTAAGTGCGTCTGCCCATGACAAATGCTGTGTCAGAACATTTCTGTGAGGACATTGCGCTCATCACCCTGAGACCATCAGTTCTTAAATCTCATACGAGGTGGATTGAAAAGTACTCGACCTAACACAGATCCATTCAATTCTAAAAATCAAATCTACCCACATTATTTAGTTCAGTTCAGACTAGTTCATTGTGTGAAGTTCGAAACGTGTGCGATAATTAGTTGTGATTTTATAAATTTATTAACAAAGTAATCGGTCATAATTTCCGCGAATGGAGCAAATCGAGCAGCGTGCCGTCATTATGTACCTCCATAAGAAGGGGCTATCATCAAAAGCCATCCATGATGACATGGTCAGTACATTAGGCGATTGTGCTCTGTCATATTCATCCGTCAAAAAATGGATAGCAGAATTTAAGCGTGGTAGAGAGAGTGTGAAAGATGAACCCCGCTCTGGAAGGCCTTCGACGTCAACTACTGACGAAAATATTAAAAAAGTACTTGATTTAATAATGGGAGACCGCAGATTAAAAATTAGAGAGATAGCCGAGATTATAGGCATCTCTTATGAACGAACTCAAAACATCATTGTCAACGAGTTGGGTTTCCACAAGGTGTCTGCGAGGTGGGTTCCGCGACTGCTTTCAGTTGAACAAAAAAGGACGCGATTGACTATTTCACGCGACTGTTTGGAGTTATTTGAAGCCGATGCAGGTGATTTTTTGAATCGTTTTGTTACTATGGACGAAACATGGGTTCATTACTGTACACCGGAAACAAAACAACAATCAAAACAGTGGAGAAGACCTGGTTCACCACCCCCTAAAAAGGCTAAGTCGATTTTGTCGGCAATTAAGGTGATGGCTTCAGTATTCTGGGACTCGAAAGGTGTGATTATGATTGATTATCTTGAAAGGGGTCAGACTATAAACTCTGATTACTACTGCACCTTACTACGTCGTTTACGAGAGGAAATAAAAGAAAAACGTCGAGGAATGCTCAGAAGAAAAGTCCTGTTTCATCAAGATAACGCCCGTGTTCACACGTCAGTACAGTCAATGGCTGGAATTCACAACTGTGGCTTTGAACTGTTACCGCATCCGCCGTATTCACCTGATCTGGCACCATCAGACTTCTTTCTGTTCCCTAACCTAAAAAAGCACTTGGGAGGTCAAAGATTTTCGACAAACGACGAGGTCAAAGCAGCTGTAGACGCATATTTTGACTCTAAGGAAGAATCATTTTTTTTTAACGGTCTAAATGCTTGGAAAGGGAGGTGGCAAAAGTGTATTGAACTTGATGGTGATTATTTAGAAAAATAAAAATATAACTGATTTAGTATGTGTTTATTTTCTTGGTTAGGCCGAGTACTTTTCAATCCACCCTCGTATGTCCAGTATTTACACTACCTATACCTGTTTCATGGCAGAATGAGTGGTCCTGGGGTGAGATCTACCTAAACGGATTCCTGCACCCGAATCCTACAACCAGCATGCTACGATTCAGGAAAGGGCGCAGCACGGTGTCAGCTTTACTCGATGTAACTGATAATATTTTGGAGGCACAAGACCAGGGAATATGTACTTTGTTGGTGCTGCTAGACTTTTCCCGGGCGTTTGAAACCATAAAAGTTACTCTTCTGTTGTCGAAATTGAGTTATTACGGCTTTGACACAAAAACGGTAAAATTGTTTAGAAGCTATCTCAGCAACCGATTTCAGTTTGTTGAACTAAGGATCCCCGATGGATCGCCTCTCCGATCTAATCTGGCAGCAGTTAATAGAGGAGTTCCTCAAGGATCGATTCTGGGCCCTATACTTTTTATTTTATACTCTTTAGATATCGCAAGATGCATACGCAACTGCAAGTACCATATTTATGCTGACGATAACCAAGTCTACATTTCTTTTAATCCGGAGAACCTAGATACTGCCATAAAATATATAAACGAAGACTTGCAGCGAATAGTGGCATGGGCTGAAAGTAATAATCTCGTTCTTAACCCAATAAAGTCAAAGTATTTATTAATGAGCAGCAGGCAACGCTTAGCTTCCATTCCCTCTCGATCGGCCCTTCAGCCAACGCTCTTAGGCGTACCAATTGAACGTGTGCTTGAAGCTCGGAATCTGGGTCTGACCATGGATGCTGAATCACGATTCGAGAAACATGTAGCTGACTGTGTACAAGCTTGTTTTTATAGATTAAAAATATTGTATAAAATAAGACCTTTCCTTAGCACTGAGTTACGTACACAGCTGGTGGAAGCACTGGTGCTTTCAAAATTAAACTATGCGGACTCTGTTTATGGACCTAGATTGCTTGCACGTACACAGCGTCTTGTACAAAGGGTTCAAAACGCTTGCGGTAGGTTTTGTTATTCTGTTCCCCCGCGCAGTCACATTACACCTTTTTTGAATAAGCATTACAGCTTAAAAATGCATAGCATGTCTTCTTTTTGGTGTAGTCAAATATGAAAAACCTATTTCTATCCTATATCTACATGAGAAGCTATCTATGGTTACAGACAACAGTACATGCTGAGCCAACCTCTTTTCGACACAGAACTATTTTGTTTTACGTAATTTTGTTTTGATTTTTTTTTTCATATTCTACTGTATTATGTTCTTGTGCCGAATAAATGTTTTTCTATTCTATTCTATTCTTCACAATAGGCTTGCTCACATAAATTACAGATACACAAACAACTAGACGCACGGCAGGTTTCCATCCTTTTGCTGCTTAAGAGAATCTACCACCCCATCTCATGCAGCGGCTCCGAGGGGTTACAACAAAAAATAACAGAAGAAAGTACTAAGCGGAAAAATGCCAAATCCCAAGAGAACAAAGAATCTAGAAACCGTCTTCCTGCATTCATATCAGCGTTAACAAAAAAGAAAACCGGTATCTCAAGAGCAGGAGAGGAAAAACTAGTGGCTGTCGAAAAATTCACCCAGCAACCACATAATGGCCAACCTCAAAACTCTCTTGTCGACATAACAAAAGCTGACATGGGCCAAGTCAATCCACCAATATTCAAACTGACAACCAGGCCCAGGGACCACATCATCAATTCTTGCTTTCCATGACTTTAAAGCAATTACAAAAGCAAACCAGGAAGTAAACTTAATGACCTGCAAAAAACATCATGCAAAAAACATCATGCAACACTAGCTTCGAGGAAGCTAAGAAATATTAAGGGTGCACAAAAAGAAATTGACTGAAGACACATGTTTAGCTATAGGTGAGTTTGTAGTTTAGTTATAACACGGTACATTTATACTACACAAAGAAAACAGACAGGAAAATTATGCCGCCATCTTTCGAAAGCCACGAGATATTGCAGGCATTTCCCTTAGTCGACTCTTAAGATACCCACGGGGTGTGATAGTGGGATGTAGATTTTCTTATACTACCACCATAAGAACAATAAGTGCTGTTCTGATATTAATATGGAAAAAATGGTTAGTTTCGGTTATGCCCATAGCTTAATATCTTATGGCTTTTCATCATGGGAAAATGCGACTAAAGTTAAAACTCTTCTTGGTTTCCAAAGCCGGCCATAAGTACCACCTGAGGTTTCCCTTAGTCGACTCTTACGACAACCACGATTTGAGACGTGGTGACTGATTTTCTGACGCACACGGCACAGATAAACATAAATATTTAAATAACTAAATACGGTTTTCACACATACGGAAACAGCTATTTATGTGAGCCACAATAAAAGGATGGAAACAAAATTATAGTTTAATAAATAATCAGAAATATATGAAAACGGTCGGATTTTTTTTAATAATTCTCCCTACATATAATTAAAAAAACGATCAAGCTGTTGAAATGCCAATCACAGTTGGCGGAGCTTTTATTTTTTAATTATTCAGGCAAATTGCCTTTACGAGTACATTATTCAAAGTACGCGCCATCGAGCGACGAATCAATTTTAATTGATAATTGTAATTTATTATTTGAATATAAGCCTGACACTGGTCTTAAGACGGTGTAGATATTTGACAGTCGCGCGAAACTATACTTTTGATCAAGATTCTCTAAAATTACATGTTTTTTTTTAAATATTTTATAATTACTTAGTACAACTTAAGTATCACTTAATTTTGTTTTTAATGTAAGCGACGAGACAATCAATTCGTTCACCTAATTGTGTCAGTCGTTGTCACCATGAAACACTGCATCCTAAGGCGCATCATCAGCATCATTTCAGCATATCACAAGTCCACTGCTGATCATAGGCCTCCCCCATAGATTGCCACAAAGTTTCTAGGTCTCATTTTGGGGGGATTTTGTGATAGTTGCCACGCTTGGCAGGCGGGTTGGCAACCGCAGTTTATCTGTTGAAATGTTCCAGGCAGATTCTGCTGCCCATCTCCTGGTTTTCATTTTCCCTCTGTCGACTTTTACGACACCCACGGGATAAGATGAGGTAGTAGATTCTCTTAAGCCGCCACCACAAGGCCCATATGGCCACTAGACCAATCCCCGTAGATCTATAATCACAAACATGCGTTTTAGCCGTAGATCTATATTCACAAACACGCTGTAACTTATGCCCGCGCAAGAAGTCACTCAATTTGGATAAAAAAGTTACATAAAATATAATGACTTAATATAATGACTAGACACATATTTACTGCTACTGTGTTAGAACGGACGGGTCCCAAAACAAAGAGTATTACCGCTAAGACTTAACGTAATGTTTGCACATTACTGCTTCACGGCAGAATAACTGGCCCTGCGGTGGTACCTACCTAGACGGACTCCGGCATAGGAATCCTACCACCAGTATTACGTAATTTTTAGAGTTTCCTTTCAGATAACAGTGAGAAACAATGTTGAGTTTTGCACAAAAGTTCGGATTGAAACACTGCGACCTACCGACGATGCTGTGGAATGTGTCCATTTTCCTCAGAGTCATTACACTCAACATTGACAAACGATACACGCAACGTATGTACATGTCTTATACTCATTATAATATTAAGTAGAAGTATGTCCGTGAGAGCCGTGGTAGCTCAGAGGCTAGGCGCTCGCTTTAAATTTCATAATATGCGAGTTGACCCAGGTACGATTCCCGCTGGCTGCACCACTGAAATTGTTAATTTAAATTTTTAGTACTGATTTACCAAGTGCTCGGCGGTGAAGGAAAACGTCGTTAGGTAACCTGCACGTCTGAGAAATAAAAAATATTTCAAAGACATGTGAAATCTGCATTGGAGCAGCGTGGCGGATTCTTCCTAGCTCCAAAACTCTCTCGGAAATAAGAGGAGGCCTGTGCTCAGCAGGGGGGCATTTATAGGCTGTTACTTCCCTTTTTACTTTTACGACCTAGTGGTCAGAGTACCTGTCTTCTACGCCGCAGGTCCTGGCTTATAATCCCAGCCGGAACCAAGATTTCTGCCAAAACACATATTGTTGGTTTTCGGGTCTGGTTGTGTTGTGATTGCCCCAATGTTTCTGACACTGCATACTCGCCTACCTCCGATCTTATCTCATCAGCGTTACATTGGGCATGGGTAGGTTGGGACGAGTGAGTGCCCCCGTGTTTGTGCGTACACTTGTGGCACCCCAAGATCTCCTGCGCAGTTGATAGCTCTCGACAATATTCGGAAGTCATCGCCGTTGTCCAAATCGGTCAGAAGAAGTAGAAGTTTATTTATTTAGTTATTTATTTTAGGAAGACTTACAGACAAATAATTACAAATAAATATAAAACAAGTTGCTAATTACAAGTCTTCGCATATTAATATGCAGTTTTTAACAAATTTTATATAAAAATAAAATAATAATAATTAAAGTATCGTATATAGGTATAAGTAAACATATCATTAGGAGCTCACAGTCAGCTTTATTGGTCTCTGTCATCTTTAAAAAACTCTTTATTCATAAGTCTCCTTACTGCCTTAGAGCTAGTACAGAATAAGTCAATTTCCAGTTGCAGTGAAAGTTTATTAAAAGATATTGCACTACGTAGGGAGAAAGCATTTCGTCTGTAATTGCTGTTAACAAATGGTATAGCTAATAAAGGCCGTTGCCTGAATCCAATTTGATTGGTAAGAAGCATAACATTAGTAAGAAGATCAGGACAGTCCACAGATCCATTAGCGATGTTAATTAAAAAACTGATATCATTAACATCGCGCCTGTACTCTAATGGCAAGAAATGATATCGCTTGCAGCGATCAAAAATTACAGCCTATAAATGTCCCACTGCTAATCTCCTTAATGTCCACGGCCTCCTCTCATTTCTGAGAGGGTGAGATGGTTTTGAAGCTGGAAAGAATCCACCACACTGCTCCAATGCGGTTGCGGACTCCACCTTCCCTCCAAATATTTTTAATTTCTCAGACATACAGTTTTCCCTCCGATGTTTTCCTTCACCCCCGAACGCGTATATCAACACTTTTACAATTAAACAATTTTAGTGGTTCCGGCACCGGGAAGCGAACCCGAGTCACTCGTTTACTATGAAATTTAAAGCGAGCGCCCAGCCCCAGAGCTAATATGGCCTGAGCTGATATATTGTTAAGTGCTGTCTTTAAATTTTTCAATTGTTTTAATGTTTTTTTTTTCCAGGCATTCCCATTTTCTTTTACGTTTTGACGACGGTGATGGCCGCTTGCTATTTCTACGTTTACATTTTTTCGATGATTTGGTTCGTGGTGGTGCGAAGCCAGGAGACGGGGGACGTGATCACAGCCGTGGTGGTGTTCTCACTCGGGATAGCCAGCACGATCGGCATCTGCAAGCTCGTCTATACGTTCATTTACATGTATTAATTCATATCTTGGCTTATTTTACGGTATTTTTTTTGAGGGGAAAGTGACAAGACGAGCAAAACGTTCACCTGATGATAAGTGCAATGTCTACCCATAACAAATGCCGTGTCACCGAGAGCAGTTCTCTGTGGCGCCACACTGCGCCCGTCACCTTGAGACATCAGTGCTTAAGTCTCGTATGCCCAATAATTACACTAGCTTTAACCATCAGTAGTAGTGTGAAAATATTACTGTGTTCCGGTTTGAAAGGCACTGCTAGCTACTGTGATTACAGAGCTTATGAGACGTAAGAACACTTGTCTCGTGGCGACAGACAAAGTGACAGAAATTTTCTTAGTGATACAGTTCTTAATAAAATCAGAAAGAAAGTCAATTTGCTAAGATCCTCATGCAAAATAAAAAAATGTGTATATTACCTTGTTTTGAAGAGCACCGCCCGCCCTCTCACAGTAGCATGCACGAGCAAACTGACACCACCACCGCCACCGGGACCAGCCACGAGATACCCTCCACCACTACAAAAAAGTGGAGACCACGACATGTGTTTCACCGCACCGAGTCAACCGACTGTCGTAGAGTCAGTAGCACTTGATAATACCTCGTTTTGAGTGAGATGTTGCGTGAGAATTATGCTTTACACAAAATGGTTCTACTGCCTATCATCTCGCTTATTCAGAATTGAACATGTTTTCCAAACGAAATGATATGAAAATTATTTATTCTTCCACGTAAGAAATATAAATTTCGTTTGTCAAACGTAATTTTTTTACACCCTACCACCGTTTCATAATGAGGTTCCTCTGACGGAGAAGAAACAGGCGAAAGAAACTCCTTAGGCATCTTCTGTTTTGTTATTTTTTTTTAAGTTTGTCAAAATTATATTGTAAACAAATTTACAAAGTCTCATGGAAAACCAAAGCACGCTCCATGACGAAATGTTATACAAGATTCAATAACAAATGGATAACATACATACATACATGTCTATGACGCCACTACAAAATGCGACAGCAGCGCCGCCTGCGGCCGGGACTGCGGACCGACAGCTCGCCATTACGCCTACAGAACTCGTTTCGGCTACTAGCGCAGTGTCCACTTAATTATTTGCAAAGATTTAATTTTCGTTATTATACTAAGTTGAAGAAATCTACCTAATTTATTTAGAACCCCAGTTCCCCGTAAGGAACAAATTGGCGACCGTGACAGGACCTGCGACAATCGGAACAACAATTTATTCGTCCGCATACGAAGGACATACAGAGGTCAACGCCATCGCAACGTACCACGCCACATCGCCGTGCCCACATCAGTAATTCTACGCTATAGTGGCGACTACTATCGAAAACAGCGTGCTACGTGCAGCAAGTGGAGTTACTCTGCCCAAGTTCGGGAATCATCCATCGGGAATCATCCATCGGGAGTCATCCATCGGGATCATCTTCAAAGCAGACTACAGCCGGCGGGCCGGACGTGTATCTGAGCCTCAGCATTGCTAGCCTGTCTATCAAGTGAGCCCGTTCCTTATTTTTATTCCCAATTTATTTCCCTCTTTGATTTGTGGTTTCATCGAACATAGTTCCTTAGTGATTTCAAGCGTAATCTAATATTGAACCTGGTGTCTTTGCCTTAAAATACATAATCGCTAAGCACCTACCCAGGATATGTGCTAAATTGCTTCAGAAATAATTAGCTTAATATCATACGGCTTACGCAACCTGCTTAAATTGCATTATATGGCTAAGTTATATTCCTATTTACTTGCTAATTATTGCGTACATAAGCTGCACTGCTTAATTTGGCTTAATAAATTTCAGTAACTTATTTAAGTAACCGTGGCATTAATCAAAAAATCTCATTTTATATACTAAATCATTTAGTTTATTATTCACTCTTCAGCTTCTTCATTTTCATATTTTGCAAACTAATAATTGCATCGATTTGTGCGCTTTAAAGTAAACAAGCTACTTCATTATACATAGCTAACACGTGTTAGGTGTTCGATCGCTATTAATAGTCGCTTGTAACCATCTATTCCAGCGAAAACGGCGCTGCGTTGGGTTGCGGCCGGCTAGACGACTCACTTAAGTTGTGCAGCGCTGCTGCATACGTCACATCGCTTGCGAGACTGCGTACACGCATCGATCAACGGGACAACAGCTGTTCTTTTGTTTACTCTGGGTGTGACCTACATAAATCGAAGTGAGGAGTGTATCGTATGCCATTTTTATTTCCTTTTTGCGTACTTGTTTAGTATATTTTGTAAAACTTTATCAACTCGTTAAATACTAATTATTGCAATGGCAACAGACATAAAACAAAACGAAGATGTTTTAAAAGATTTAATTGCTAAACGCGGCATATTAAAAGGTCGGCTTACTAAATTTAAAAATAGTTTAGATGCTTTATGTACCAAAGAAACCTTAACGGACTTAGAAGTTAATATGCTAGCGATGAAATTAGATAAATTCGAGACGTTATTTAATACCTTTGATGAGTTGCAAAACCAAATTGAGTTTTTAAATATACAGTATAGGGATGTTGAGTTGGAAAACCGTGATTTCATAGAACAGGATTTCTTTTACTGTTTAAGTTTATCTCGTCAGACTATTGACAAATTTTCTCTCAAATCGCAAGGTAACGTGAGCAATCCCTCTCATGCATCTTCTTCACATTGTCGCCATGATGACTGCGAGCCACCCGGGTTCAAATTACCGATTATTAAAATACCTAGTTTTGATGGTAGTTATTATAAATGGCTCGAGTTTCGGGACACCTTTAACGTATTAGTACATGAGAACAATAAAATACAAAATATACATAAATTTTATTATTTAAATTCCTACCTAGAAGGCGAAGCGGCTCGAGTTGTTTGCAACTTAGAAGTAAGTGACAAAAATTATACAAAGGCTTGGCAGCTTCTACTAGATCGCTACGACAATAAGCGGCAGTTAATTAATTACCACTTAAAATCTTTATTTAGTATCGAATCAGTCCGAGAGACCGAAAAGTCCTTACGCTTCATAATTGATCACGTCACAAAGAATTTACGAGCTCTTAGCACTCTAGGTCTTCCTACAGAGTATTGGGATATGCTTATAATTTATATAGTCACAGAAAAATTAGATTCCAAAACGTACTTCAAATGGGAAGAGTCTAAAAATAATTTAGACGATATTCCTAAGCTGCAGAATTTCTTCGATTTCTTGAAGAACCGTGCCGATGTTTTAGAAACAGTGGCCCGCGGTAAGGAAAGGCCTGCCAGAAATTTCCTTTTTTCGGATATATCACTAAAGAAACCTCAAACAAAGTCTCTGGTAGTGTCGTCGTCCTCTAGCAAGCTTGCTGCAGTACAGGTTTCTCAAGGAGTATCTTGTGCTGTGTGCAACGGTAAGCACCGCGTTCATGAATGTCCTTCTTTTAAGGCTAAGACTTTGGATGAGCGAATTACAGCGGCTTCTGTTTTAAAACTGTGCCATAATTGTTTACGTGGCGGTCATACGGCATATCGCTGTAAATTACAAGGATCTTGTAAGGTTTGTAAGCAACGTCATAACTCTTTATTACATAAGCCTGTTGCTACCGAAACGGAAGGGTCGATTGCCCAGCGCGAAGAGTCTCTTTCCATGCCGGCCATATCTTCTGAGTACACTTCCTACACTCCCGAAGTTCTTTTGTGTACTGCGTTGGTTGAATTAATCAACCCTCATTCTAAGGCCACTTTGACCGCACGGGCCGTCCTTGACAGCGGGAGCCAGTGCTCCTTTGTAACCGAGAATGTTAGACGAAGGTTGCACTTGGTTCCTCTAGCTGCGAACACTAGTGTTGTAGGCATTGGTGGAAGTCCACTTAAAATTGATGTACAACGTTGTAACTTAGGTATTCGCTCTAAAAATAGCTCTTACAGTGCTACCGCTACCTGTCTTGTCTTGCCTACTATTTCAAGTAAGTTGCCTAAATCGGCTTTTAACGTTAAGCACTTTAACTTAGCAGGGTTTAATTTAGCGGACCCTACTTTTAACGAACCATCTTCCATAGATATGTTAATAGGTGCAGATCTGTTTTGGAGTATAATAGGTTCCGAACAACACTCCATAGGACAGAAAGAACTTACCTTACATAGCTCCAAGCTAGGCTGGCTTATCGCAGGTTCGATTCCTGCTATGCATTTTAAACAAAATCATAAGAAAAAAACTAATTGCAATTTTTTATGCCAGAACGGTTGTAATGATTTAAATAATCGTTTAGTCAAATTTTGGGAATTAGAGAGTGTTCCTAAAAAATTTAAATTGACCGAAGAGGAGAGATTGTGCGAGGAGCACTACGTAACAAATACGATAAGGTGTGATGATGGTCGATTTTGTGTCAAACTTCCACTCAATAGCGATAAGGCCAGTTTAGGAGAGTCTTATAACTTAGCTAAGAAAAGGTTTTTAAACTTAGAGAGTCGTTTCAAACGCCAACCTGTTCTTAAAGGGTTATATTTCTAATTTAAATATTTCAAGACATGTTTTAATTTCGAACCCAGTTCACATTCAATTGCATTGTTTTTGTGATGCATCGGAGCGGGCATATGGATCTTGCATTTATTTAAAATCCGTAAATGTTAACGGTGAGGTAAATGTAAAGTTATTGTGCTCTAAGTCTCGTGTCTCACCGGTAAAAGCGATGACTATCCCCCGACTAGAGCTATGTGCTCCTCTTCTTGGTGCTCAGTTAGCTGCAACGGTGGTAAAGGCGTTGAGATGTGTTGTTAATCAGCATTTTTATTGGTCCGATTCAAGGATTGTTTTGTCTTGGTTGCAGTCAGGTTGCAACACAAAAACCTTTGTTAACAATAGAATAGGGGAAATATCAGAGCTCACTAATCCTGCTTGGTGGCGATATGTCCCTACTTCCTTAAATCCAGCTGACTTTATTTCACGTGGTGTTGATCCCCACGTTATTGGTAGCACCACTTCCTGGTGGCATGGACCATCTTTTCTTTTGGAACCTGAGTCTTCGTGGCCTATCACAAGTATAGAAAAGATTGAAGACTTACCTGAGTTGAAAGACCATTCGATGTTGGATGTCTCTCTTAAAGCTCCTACATCTTCTTCTTTATTCACGGCTCAGGCGATTCAGTTGAATAATTCGTTACTCAATTCTGAATGTTTAAACAAGAGAACAAAAAATTACTTAGATTTTGAAGAGTTTTCGTCACTAAAAGTTTTACAAAAGTTTTACGCTAGGCTTCTGCGATTCGCACACAATTGTAAAAATCCTGGTGATAAATTAACTGGTCCTTTTCAAGCGCAGGAGCTCGATAGAGGATTAATTGCTGCAGTCAAGATCGCACAACAACAAAGCTTCGCAAAGGAATTACATTTGCTTTCCGAAAACAAGCCTATTTCAACAAAGAATGTGATTTCCTCTCTCAATCCATTTTTGGAAGTTATGGGTATTTTGCGAGTCGGAGGTCGAATCAATGCCTCTGATTATAGCTATGATAAAAAGCATCCCATCTTATTACTAGCAAAAAATCGTCTTACTTACCTTATTTTCCTTCATGAACACATAAGGTTGCTGCATGCTGGTCCGCAGCTTCTTCTCGCCTCTGTCAGGAACCGGTTCTGGCCTATAGGCGGTAGGCATCTTGCGCGAAAAATATTTAATAGTTGTTTTACTTGTTGTCGATTTCAAGGTCGTACTATGACCAATATAATGGGAGACTTACCTCGTGACCGCTTAGTGCCCGATTTCCCATTCGCATCGGTTGGAACGGACTTCGCGGGACCTTTTCTTATTACTGATCGTAAAGGTAGGGGATGCAAAATAACCAAATGTTATTTATGTATTTTTATTTGCTTAAGGTATAAATGTGTTCATTTGGAAGCAGTAAGTGAATTGTCTAGGGACGCTTTTATTCTGACTTTAAATCGTTTTATTGCGCGTAGAGGTTTGCCAAAGCATATATTCTGTGACAATGGCAGAGATTTTGTAGCCGCAGCAAAAGAAATCCAAGTTCTTTTTAAGACTCATAGTGACTCTATAATTGATTTTGCGGCTGATCGAGGCATAGAATTTCATTTTTCTCCGGCATATGCTCCTCACTTCGGAGATCTTTGGGAAGCAGGTGTAAAGGCGGCGAAATACCACATGCACAGGATTTTAGGAAAAACTCATTTGACATTTGAGGAACTATGTTCTTTGTTTGCTCAAATCGAAGCCATCCTCAACAGCCGCCCTTTGTGTCCTTTGAGTCCTTCTCCTACCGATTTCCAAGCACTCACACCGGGCCACTTTTTGATTGGTAGACCACTGACGGCCTTACCAACGCCAAGTTTGGAAAATCATTGTGCTCATCGTCTGGACCGATTTAAGCGTCTTGAAGAAGCAAGGCAACATTTTTGGAAGCGTTGGGTCAATGAATACATATCTGAACTCCAAGGCCGCACCAAGTGGCGTTCAAGATATAAGGATTTAAAAATTGACGATCTCGTTCTGATAAAGGATGACAGCGTGCCACCACTCCATTGGCGATTAGGCAGAGTTTGTAGGTTATATCCTGGACCTGACAACGTTCCTCGTGTTGCTGAAATATCTTCACATCAAGGGAATATTCGCAGAGCTCTTAATCGCATATGTCTCCTGCCTATTTCAGAGGACAAGAACGTTTGAAAGCACTAGCAGCTTTCAAAGGCCGGGAGGATGTCTATGACGCCACTACAAAATGCGACAGCAGCGCCGCCTGCGGCCGGGACTGCGGACCGACAGCTCGCCATTACGCCTACAGAACTCGTTTCGGCTACTAGCGCAGTGTCCACTTAATTATTTGCAAAGATTTAATTTTCGTTATTATACTAAGTTGAAGAAATCTACCTAATTTATTTAGAACCCCAGTTCCCCGTAAGGAACAAGATCACGACTGTATCCCATAAGGGTTAGTCAGAGACTGGGCACTCACTGCAAAAACAGATGACTGCCACAATCCACGTTTCACCAAAACAATATAATGCACTTGGTGTTATAGGTGGTGAGCCCATCGCCACCATGCGCTGTTGGGTGCACAGTGCAGTTTAATTCCTTACTCGCCTTTTACGAGATCCATTCGATGAGATGGAGTGGTAGTATTCTTTTAACGAGCCGCCACCACACGGCTAAATGCATTGCAAACTCGAGCAGACCTGCCTCCACTAACAGTACCTGTTCACAAGTATGACGCATGTGGCAGCCATCGCTCTCCGTGATCATACTCAAGGGAGGGTTACTGTGGGACCTTGCGAATCACCGCCGTAGAGAGTGGCGCGCAATAGTCTGCAATCACACGGCATACACACGATACACCCGCGTTCCAGGGCATGTCAGCGGAAATGTCAATGTTCTTCAGCTATTATTTTTTTTACAATAAACCTACCAAAGAAAAGTATGATTTTTCAGGCGTCACTTTCCGGAAAGCTATTACAGTAAACCAGGGAAACGAAGTCAATTTGCTAATATCCGTAAACACAGATAAAATTATGTGTAATACTTAGCTTTTCAGTAGCACCTCCCGTCCCACAATAGCGTGCACAAGAACACTAATACCCATGAGCGATTCCCATGAGCGTTATCTTTGTTCTGCGGATAATTCTACTCTTTTTGTCCAATGTTGTCATACCGGCTTCTTGCATAATTCTTTTACCCCAAAGGTCGTCCGACTTTGGAACGTACTGCCAAACAGCATTCGCATTAGCACCAGGAAAGTTACTTTAAGCGCTTGCCTTAGAACCACTATCTTGCTTAAAGAAAGAAAAAAAACCTAAGACAAGTAGGTTTTTTTTCTTTCTGCTGTTTGTTATAAATGTCTACTTCTTCTCTTTTACTAAATGTATTTGCTTTCTTTTTGAGTTGGGAAACTAGTCCTATTTAACGTATGCATGTATATCTATTTTATACCCGTATACTATTTAAATGTGTATGTATGCGTGTATACATGTGTTTACGCCCGTGTATGTATATATAATATATCGTCATCATCATCATCAGCCTGCGGCAGTCCACTGCTGGAGATAGGCCTCTCCCAATAGGCGCCATTTAGCCCGATCTTCGGCTTCACGCATCCATTTTCTGCCAGCAGCCTTGCGCGTGAGGGTCGCACCATCTAGCCAGGGGACGCCCCACACTACGTTTGCCTAAACGTGGTCTCCACTCCAGGATTCGCTTACTCCAACGGTTGCCGCTTCTGCGACAGATGTGTCCAGCCCATTGCCACTTCAGTCTGCAGACTTGAAAGGCTATGTCGGTGACTTTAGTTCTCCGGCGGATTTCTTCATTTCGAATCTTATTTACCAGAGAAACCCCTATATATTTGTAGTTATTGTTATTATTATAAAACAGTTTCTTTGTTTACGTTTTAGTACATTTGTTTTTTGTTTGATCTTGGCATACGCTACATCCTTTCTGCTCGACCAGAAGGTAAACTTGTAGCATTGAGTCCGCCTTTTTGTACATCTATTTTTTATGTGTGCAAATAAAGTTTAAAAAAAAGATAAAAGATAAAGATAAAGTTCAAAAAGTGATTGGCTGAAATGAATAATGATGAAGTCTCGTTCTCTGTAATTTTATCATATAGTAGCTGTGCCCCACGGTTTCACGGCATGGCACCTAGCTGACCTGAGCATTCTCAGTTCAGCCCTTCCCGGTAATCTTCGGTTCTCAGCGTGCGGCTCCTCATGGGCAAACTTCTACACCGCGGGCTCTGGGTTCAGCCGACATTTTTTTTCGGTCCTTTGTCGTGTTTTTCTGACACTGCGTCCTAGCCAACTTCCGATCTTATCAAACAAGAGTTACATGGGGCGCGCATATTCTGAAAGATGTGTCAACTAAATCTTATTTAAAAAAAAACTAGCCATATTATATAAAACAGAAGACTAAAAACTGATACTCATAATGAGAGAAATTTACAATTTTGCAGAGATTCTGTAAAAGATTTGGTCGAGGGCTATCTTAAATGTGATTCAGAAGTGGTGAAAGGAAGTCGATTCCATATGAACCTATTGAAATCATTGCGAATCGTGAAAAGACGCGCGTTGATCTTCTGGTCAGTGATCATCGGTAATGGTGTAGTTTACCTCGCGAAGCCTCTCATTTTACCCGGCAAACATTTTATGGAGGACTCATACATTCTTTATGGTCAGTAAAATTTGTACTCTCATGTTGTTGTCTATAGCTGTGCGGTGACGGAACCGTGTGGTGGCGTTTTCAGAGAATCTACCACTCCGTGGGTGTCGTAAAAGTCGACAGAGGGAAATTTTAAGCCAGAAGATGGCAGCAGCATCTTCCTGAAACATCTGAATAAATAAACCACAAAAATGAGAGCACTAACTTTTGTGGCAATCTATGGCCACTAAAATTAGTGATCTCTGTTCAGCAGTTGACTAGTTATAGGCTGAAATAATGATGGTGAATGTACTATATTTTTTTTAACTGTCAAAAAATCCAGAAATTAAATCTACTTTTTATGCTAATAGAAACCTCAAATATTACTTATCGTAAGCTCAGACAAAGTATCATATATCATCATCAGATAATCTAATAATCTCCTTCAACAGGTCTTGAACCGATGTATGAATCGCCCAACTACGAAATTGCTTTTACAGTCATGGCAGCTGGAGTATGTGTCTGTTGCTATATGACCGCTAACATCTCTGTATTCTTCATTGTCGTCACTGGTTATACAGAAGCGCAAATATTGGCACTAAGCGAAGAATTAATGCTGCTTTGGAAAGACGCAGAAACCCACTACGATGAAACAAAAAGACAGATTCATAGCACTCAGCACGCTGCAGTGTACGACGAGTTTCACATTAAGGATGAATTTATCAATGAGTTTATCAAAAACCGTCTACATTACATTGTCAAACGCCACACAGTTAATATCAATCTCCTTCGTCAACTCGAGAATGTGTTACGCGGTGCGATTGCAATCGAATTCATTATTGTCGTTATATCATTGATAGCGGAGCTATTAGCGGGTCTAGAAAATACTTACTTGGAAGTACCTTTTGAGTTAATACAAGTGGCGATGGATTGTTTAAATGGACAGCGGCTGTTAGATGCCAGTGTTGCGTTCGAAAATGCTGTATACGAATGCCGGTGGGAACGTTTCAACAAGGCAAACATGAAGACCGTGCTACTGATGCTTATTAATTCGCAGAAGCCCCTTACGCTTTCAGCTGGCGGGGTCGCGGTTCTGAATTTTGCTTGCTTGATGACTGTGATTAAATCTATATACTCAACTTATACAACTTTGCGTACTACAATGAATTAGAATTGAATACAATTATTTACTATACGTAAATGCAATTACATACAAATTAAACGAGAACCGTTAATTGCAATACATCTGTTTATATAATTGAGAATACTAAACTTGTAAATGCTTTCCTCTACTTATTATGATCCTAAGTTCCAGTCCAATTACAAAAATCAGTATTAGATGCTTGTTTTTTTCTCATCGAACTTTTATCTAAACTACCATTCAGTCAAATATATTTTTAAGTACACTTATATGCCACCTTTTGATTTATATTACTGGTGGTAGGATTCCTATGCAGGAATCCGTCTAGGTAGGTACCACCCCAGGGCCAGTTATTCTGCCGTGAAGCAGTAGTGTGCAAACATTACTGTGTTTTGGTCTGAAGGGCACTGCGAGCTAGCGTAATCACTGGGCATATGAGACTTCAGAACTAATGTCACAAGGTGACGGGCGCAGTGTGGTGCTAAACAGAAATATTCGGAGTACCACAGCATCTGTTGTGGGCAGATGTTCCACTTACCATCAGGTGAACGTTTTGCTCGTCTCGTCACTTTATCCAATAAAATAAAAATATATAAATCTGCGTGGTACCACCAACACTATTCTGAGGGTGTTCATAGATCGGTGGGAATCTCCTATGATGAGGAGATGGATACAGCTCCACGCTTACAAATAATGTTTATTTATAAGTAACATTATAAATAATTTTATTAAGAAAATGTAATTATTATGGATTTATTCCGAAATAAATGTTGAAATAAATAAAAATTAAATAAAAATAACCAAATATTTCATGTATGCTGCACTGCAGGCCGCATGCGCAGTTGCGTTACTACTCGTATGATACTTACCACATAATTAATTGAATACAAAACTAAGAAATATTACTACACTTCGTAATTATTAATGTTAGTGCTTACGGTCCTCTCGAGCCGGGGACTCCATCTGGCCGGGAGTCCCCGCCATTTTGACCAGTTTGGGTTTGCCTAATACTACCCTATTGTTACGCTGCACATGAGGAAGCTCAAAGATCGGCAAGCTGAAATGACAATGGACCAGACATTTACCCAAACCAGTTGGGGAATAAACGATGTGAAGGGTATATAGCCCTTAGATAATTAGAGATAGATAGATAATTATAAACCAAGATTTTGTAAAATTTAATGTGACTGGACTAATAAAGAATTGTACGAAGTAACCATCAATCCGATTGACTAAGGAATCAACCACAGAAATTTACTTCCTCACGAAACCGTCTGTGACAGTGTTTATTATCAAACTAGCTGTGCCCCGCGATTTCAGTCACGTAAAAAAGCCGACCCCGATCGATGATTTGCATATATACTTCCCTATTTTAATCGGATTTTGGGGTTTTATTTTTTTACGCGGAATCCTAATTATTTTCCTAAAATTAAAGTAGCCAAAGTTAACCGCTATAATATCAGCTATCTGTCCTGTCAAAAAGTTCCAGCTAATCTCCGACTGATAAAAACAGACAACAAACAAACGGACACTTAAATTTGTATAGATTAGATGCATAGCATAACTATAAAACTCCGACGGTCGGTAAATAACCGCTAAAGCTCAAATTGTGAAGGTAAGATGATGACTTTTATTTTGAAAATCAGTTATTAAAGCTAGTGGGTGTCCAGTTTCATCATTTGCTCGACTGTTGCTGATACCTGTTCTGGGGAAAGAGCACGCACATTGTGTTGATTGGTAATCTCAGATTATACATACTCTTTTGATGTCAACTCTGATCTGTTTGGTTTATGTATTATGTTTGAATTACTTTAAATTTGGAATGTCAATTTTGATTGTTCAGATGGAATTTGTCATATTTTATTATTCCGTGAAAATCACTTGAAGAAGTAACATGTCAAGTTATCGGACATAACTTTTGTGTTTTATATAAATTTCATAATGATTAGGTTTCATCAAAAGTAAATTCAAAAATGTTTAAGCTAAAATAAATAGTTTTGTAATCAGTACATAAGTGTCTTTTTGGTTTTAAAGTGACCCCATTAGCCACATCTACCATTCAAGACGTTATGGGCCCAGGAAAAGGAACAATTCAAAAGGAAGCAATTGAAAAAGAAACAGTTGAAGAAGAAGTAACAATTGCCGGTGTTGAAAATTAAGAGTACAGAAACAATTGAAGATAGTGGAAGCGGCTTAGGCGGAGGTTCTGGATACGTCGGAAGTGAATATGGAAACGGCGGTGGATCTGGTGGCTCAGGCAGTTATAGAGGTGATTCCGGTTTTGGAAGGGGCAGCGGTGGCGGTGCTGGAGCAGGCAATGGTAATGGAGGTCATGCAAACAGTGGAGGCGGATCTGGTGGAATCGGTGGAGGCTTTGGAGGAAACGGTGGCAGTGGATACGGTGGAATAGAGAGAATAGAAGAGGTTGTTGATGTTTATAATGATGCTGATAAAGAGGAAGCGGAGGTTGTTGCATCCACCGGGAAATGGGTCTTTGAGAGATTTTGATGATTTTTTGGGTGCAAGTGAGGATAGAATAGAGGAGGTTGTTGATGTTTTTAATGATTCTGATGAAGCGGATGTAGAGGAAGAAAAGTTTTCTTTGGAGAGGAATGGCACATGGGAGTTGGTTGATGAAGGGGAAGCTGAAGGGAGAAAGCTTTAACAAGCAAGTGGGTATTTGCTAAGAAGTCGGATGGAAGATATAAAGCTAGATTAGTAGTCAAAGGTTTTACAACAGAAATATAAAGTGGACAAAAGTTCCTCATAAGGAAACCTCCAGTCCTGTGGTGAACAGTACTTTGCTTAGAATTATTTTATCGATAGCAGCTCAGAAGAATTTAAAATTAAGACAAACGGAATTTTTCAGAGAAACTATTTTACAGAATCTTTGATATCTACTATTCCTTTATAGTGTATTGTGTTTTTCTTGTATTGTTGTGGTTTTAGTTATTATTAAGAGTTTTAATAATTTTTATTAGAAAAAAATGTTTTAAATAAGCTTTTCTTTACTAATTACTATTTCTTAAGATTGCATAACTGTTAAAGTAGCTATATTGACAAGTAGAATGTATTATTATTATTTATTTATTAATGGAAAAAGTCCTTATCTATTTTCCAGTGTCAAGTAACATATTCAAGTATACAATCTTCAAGCAGCAAGACTTCAAAATTTTGATCGACAGTAAAATGATAGTTGACTTTACTGAAGGTTACTTGACACATGGAGACAAAACTAAGAACACAATTTTGGTCTTTAATTGAATTGTCCAATGACTGTACACTTTCAGGAGCACTTGCTGCCTAATAAACTATCAATATTAAACATCAAAACTCTAAATATACACAGAAATTACAAAGTTAAATAAAAATACTACTGCCACTTTTCGAGATGGCGCCAAAAGTGAGGTAGAATGTAATTTCTTTGTTTCGCGTATATTTTTTTTAAACATTGCAATTTAAATTTTTCGGAAACAATAGGAATGGAACATGGGCAAATATAAATGACTGTGGGGTTACTAGAAACGACATTATATTAATTAAGGACGTTAACATAGTGTTTTGGGACGGTAAAGCATGTAAAGAGAGGGTGATCTAAGTCGATAAATATTATGACGTTTTACCGTAAGAAATTTTATATAAATATGATGATATTTACAGACTTAAAGTGTATAAACTATCAAATACTTAAAGATTTGTTCCAAGTGATGATATCCACTTGATACATTTAATTTAAGGGTTCTCGTAATAGGAGTGGAGTGGAAGTAAAAAAAATAAAAAAATATGGCCGTCCATCAGTTTTTTATTTAAGACAGGAGTAGTCTTTGCACGAATTTGTGAAAACATCCGGGGCAGTTGTGTCACCTAAAATTATAGAATTTTATTTCAAAGAATTGGAAGGGTTTATTCGATAAATTCACTGAATAGAAAATAAAGAAATAGTGCCGAAGAACAATTCTGTATTCTCTATTCATAATTCTTTAAACAATTTTTCTATGTATTTCTTTCTATATAATTTATTTTATGATTTATATTTTTTTAACCATGTTAATTTGTTGAGTAAAAGTTCGATTTGAACCCTATTCACCCCATTTTACTTTAAACATATTTTTTTTATTAATAATAAAAATATTTTTTTTCTTGCCGTGTCTAACTTAGAACTTTTTTGCCCAGACACACATTTTTTTTTTATTTAAATCTATTGTTTAGTTTCTGAAAGAATCAAAACGTTATTTGAACGTCAAAATCTCTAACCATAACAATACAGACCTGTCACAAAGATAAGAAATAAAATATTCTAAGTTTTCCGGAAAAATTGCTATGAATATGAAGCGAAACACGCACGTATTCGATTTATACTGGGAAGATATATTAGTGGCCAAAGTTTTACCTTTACTAACTATCCGGGAATGTTTTAACTTTCGATGTGTTTCGCGGACATGTCTTCAAATAATAAACATGTATTTTGCTAGATTAAAATCGTTGAAACTGATGAACAAAGGTTTTTCGCCTCATACTTTTAACGTAAGTTTAGTCCATTGAAAAAATGCAGTAGTACATTCAGTGAAAGCTCTGTAATATTTGTTGCTTTTCAGGTATTTGCTAGTAATTGCACTATGTTAAACATTCTTAATTTGAGCCGATGTTCTTCAGTAAGTGATACCGAATTGATCCCAATGTTGCTTCGGAACCACAATCTAGTCAACTTAAACCTCAGTCACTGCAAAAATTTGTCTGCCAAATGTTTACAGCCTGTTATCCTACATTGTAATAATTTGCGTATTCTAAAACTCTCGCGTTGCTCGTGGTTGACAACAGGAGCCATGGAGGCTCTCGCTCTACATCAAAGTAAGCTGGAAGATGTTGATTTAGCATTCTGTGTGTCAATATCAGAAAATTGTATATTGATATTCATAAAGAAATTTAGACTGATTAAGACACTAAACTTAGAAGGCAATAAGCAAGTGACCGACAAGTGTTTGTACACCATATCTAAGTACAGTAATTCTCTGAAGCTTCTCAATTTGGGTGGATGTTGTGAAATTACAGACAAAGGAGTGAGGTAATAATTACATTGGAAATAATTAATGACAGCTTAAGGTACTGACTTACTACTTAAATATTACTTCCTGTCTGTGTTTCAAGATATAAGCACTGGTTTAATTTGTTTATAATTAAAAAGAAGAAACAAAACATGACACCCTAATATTTTTTCTTTTGTTTAATATTTTATATGCTTTACACATTAAAAATATTCCACACCTACCTAAATACCTCATGGCCCAGCAATGCAAATATTTTTAAAATTACTTTACAAAAAGCCAGTCTTTTTGTATCATCATCATCATCATTTCAGCCTATCATAGTCCACTGTTGAATAAGGCCTCCTCCATATATATATCTTTTTGTATAATTTAATTTAATAAATAAATTAAATTTTGTTAAACATTCTTTTGTGAAAAAGAGGTTTAATAAGCGCTTGTTCAAGACTAATGGTACATAAAACATCACTTTTGATACTTTTTTTAAATTCTTTTGGTGTGGCTTACTGATTAATAAATTCAGAATCAATTTTATTCCAGAGCGCTGGCTCTACATTGCCATAAGCTAGAAGGTCTACTTGTCCGAGGATGTACCAAAGTCACAGAAAACAGTCTCCGTTTGTTGAGAAACAGGGTACATTTAGACAGACGACCTGTGGACCCCGTACCGTTGCCCATCTATGTGCAAATTTGAATAACATATATATGGTTGTGCTGTTGAAGTTGTTGGAATAGTTCTTGTTTGCTTTAATTAATTAATAATAAGCAAATTTATCCTTTGTTACAAATACAGTAATACCACGAACTTACGCAATAAGGGGGATTGAGTGGTAACCGTGTAAGTTGGAGTACAATTTTGCATATAAAGACATTCAAATTATATTTAATTGGGACCAGGGATTACAGAAAACAAATTAAGAGCAAAATGTGTAATAAAATCTTCAGTTGTACAAGAGATTATATTATTATGATTATAAGAATCAGTTTTCAATTATAATTATCAGTTTAATATCAGAATCAATGCCTGTATGCTCACCTTAAATTTCAAAGTAAGCAAAATTGTTAGAACAGTATTATGTTCTGATTCACCCCATGCTCAGCAGTGGAGGAAAACATCAAGAAGAAATCTGCATGACTGAAGAATATGGATAATGAAAAAAATATTTGGAAGACATCTGAAGACCGCTAACTTGCACGGAGCCGTTTGGCGGACTCTTCCCGACTTCAAAACCACCTCAACTCAACCAACCTCGCAAACCTCAGTAATGCGAGGAGGCCTGTGCTCAACAACGGGACATTTATAGGCTATTTCTAATTATTACTTTACTTTTTTTTGAATAATTTTAATTAGTTTTGGTGACTTATTACTAGTGTGGGCGATGTGAGAAAATCGAGAGACAAAAGATTCAAAAGAATGGAGGCAGCCTCCCTCGGACGGTCATTAGACGACTTAAAATCGTATTGAGATATTCTAAATCGCGCAAGCACGCAGCGATACAGTCCGAATTTCGAGGTTTTTGTAGGAGTTTATTTATTTATTTATTATTGGGTCAAACCAAACCTGGCACGCGGGCCCCTTGCCCGTGAGCACAGGATCCGATGAAGCTGTAAAAGCCAAAAAAGGCTAACAGCAATTACATCACCGAAATTATATATGCGCGAGAGTAACTGACTCGGTAAGACACTTCAATCGGGAGGGCAATTATACTATTATCATTATCGGCACGACTCCATATGGCAACAATATTTAGCACCAATTCGTATAGCGTTTCCGCTGGAGAAGAAATGCCGGAAGAAACTTCAGCGACGCTTCTATTCACGATATTGTTAGTAGGTGAAAACCGGCCTGAGATGCGGCGGTATCGCGAATAAGTTTGTCTGATACTACCCACTCCGACGGCGGCATCAATTGCCTCTCACAAAGCCAGTATTTACAGTAGCTCTCAGTACCCTTCAGACCGAAACAGTAATGTTCGTTTTCTAAGAAAGAAAGAAAGTAAAACATTTTATAGACACTGCACAAAGATACGACACACGCACACGAAACGCGTGCACTTGCTAAAATCGGGAATTAAAGCATAGAAAAAAAAACCATAATACTTATTTTAAGGTCAAGCGTACACTTAAAAATAAAATAATTCAATAACAAAAAGAAATTTATACATTGTCTCATGGCTGGACCAAAGATCAGCTTTTGGCAGTCTCTAAAGGCTGACGCTGATTTTAGCTTTAATATTAAGTTATATAGTTGGAAATCTCGCCATCTTTGATGTTATATGTCGCATTTTTTACAAGAAGTTATAGACTGTGATTTTATAGTATCTTACTTTCACTCTCCGTCGACGTCTTCAAGATCGACTAAGCAACTAATTCAATTCATCAAATAACATTTTTTGACAGCTTCATTATCAGCGTGATGTCGGTGTACCTTTAGGCTGATCTTTTTCCTTACAGTTTAAAGTGAAACTGTTTGAATCGATAATGTTTTAAAATTGTAGTAACTTGTCTTCCTGGGCTCGCCCGAAATATAAATATTGAGCTTTTTATTTTTATAGTTATGAGGACTAATTTCATCTAGTTCTATCTATTTATCGCCTGTATTGGCAACTTATGTACTTTTAACATGAGCTCATTTCCTATTCTTTAACGTTATCAAAAATTATAAGTTTTCTTAGTTCTTATCAAGTATGTGATGATTTATTGTTGAAGTGTTCGGAGTTTTATTGTTAATATTTTATTATTGTATATTTAAAAATATTACTTTTATTTGATACATATTATCATGTTCGCCGATAGGTGTCCGGCAGAGTAGAATATCGTAGGTGCTATTCACTCAGGAATGAGGTAGGCCTCTTTCCTACCGTCGTGTCGTAAGCGGCGACTAAGGTATTAGGCAGAATAACACCATAATATGCAAAGCTGTCACTGTAGTGCTCGAGGGAACGCTTTGGGCAGTAAGATTTTTTGACCCTACCAAAAAGGCGGCGATGTGGTTCACACCACCCGTCCCGTCTCGATTCAATTCAAGATTCAAAAATTGGTCTACGTGTGTGGTCTTTGCCTACCCCTTATATAGGAAAAAGGGGTGACTGTACGTGAAATGTTAAATGTTATCATAAGTATTTATTTTGTATACTCTTTAAAATGGTAATGATGGTACTTAAATTAAATTTTTACATACATAAACTGGAAGTCATCATGCCTTATAGCATTATTTGCCACTCTTTATTTTTTCGTCACAATCATTCTTTTCAGCTTCTGACTTTACGTCTATGACTCAGAGCTCCAATTGGAGGTAATTGACAAAGTTACTTTCTGTAGAAAGACGAATCGATGATTTATTTATTCCATTAACCAACCTTTTGACACCTACGTTGTGTTACTCGACAGTTATTTAATAACAGTACGTTATGGTTGTCAGTACAAAGTTAAAAAATGTACTCCCTCATAACGAAGAAATAAACATGTACTGTGATTACGCAAAATAGAGATTAATTTACATATACAGTATGTTAATTTTGGTACAGGCAAAACAGAGGATAATTCGAAAGGCAGTAGAGATTAATTGCTAATTATTATACAGTATTATAGTTTAATCGTTTGTAAATTTACTTCAGCTGTGAAATTTTCGTGTCAAATATAACATATATTTCAGTTCAATGTCTTTTATTGTAACATTCGTTTCTTTAACTTATTTTTAACGACCGTGATTGATTATGTCACTCTATCTGATTTTGAACGTGATATCGACATCGACGATACACAGCGGAACGGTAATACCGAAAGTGAGGTGGTGGTTAAAGACAATCAGATGGAGTAACAAGAAATAGGAAGATTAAGACAAGAATATAAAGTTACTCATAAATATAAAATGAAAACGAAGATAATTAAATTAAACATTTTAACAAAATTGACAATTAATTATATTTTAAGCGTTTAAAATTTTTATATTATAAAAGTCTAATCATTGAAAGTGGGTCGCACTAGCGATTATTGCACGCGAAAGCATAAACATCTAGTAAAAGTTATGAACCTAGAAACAATGCAAAATAAAAAAATTAATATATTCAACACTTACTCAGTATAGGGTGAAGTTATAAATAAAACTTACTTCGAGAGAATTAAAATAATTTATAGAGATTGAAATTTGCAATCGAGCGATTGAAAGCTAAAGCAATACAGCTAAAGTTGCACAGCACGGCGTAGGGAAGTCCCTAAGAGACATGTGTGTACTTAAGTGATGCGCAGAATGGATGTCTAGGGTCTAGGATCTAGAATTCTAGAATGTTCGATTGACGTGCTCGGAGTTCAAAGCAAATGCAAGCTGACCAAAGGGCCGGCCATATAGCTCGTAAAACCGATAACCGTTGGAGGAGTGTAGAAGTCGATGGATGCAAGTGCCTCAGGACCGTCTTTTATGACAACCAATGATGATGAACGAAGACAAAAGAAACCTTTTCCGACGCAATGTGGTGCATTGGTGTAAGTTGCAATTTTTTTAAATTTAACGAAGGTATGCAATCCGGGAGTAGACAATTTTCAAAATTTCTAATTAACACTTTACAGATTCAAAATAAACAAATACTAATTCATGGGGAATTAGAATTTCTATAATATGGTGGCGGCTTAAGAGAATCTACCACCCCATCTCAGCCAGTGGGTGTTGTAAAAGTCGACAGAGGGAAAATGAAAACCAGGAGATGGGCAGCAGCATCTTCCTGAAACTATGGCAAAATCCCCCCAAAACGAAAGCTACTATCTTTTGTGGCAATCTATGGCGGAGGCCTATGTTCAGCTGTGGACTAGTGATAGGCTGCTATGACGATGATGATGATATTATTATTACACCTTTAAATGCAATAAAAAGATATTTTTCAATTTAAAAAATGCCACAAAAACGCGCCATTATGATCACGTGACCACGTGTGAGGTCATTGTTTATTTAGCTCGAATTTTAACCCTATACTTGGCAAGATTTTTTTTTTCGGAAATGTTCAAATATTATAGTTTATATGTGTTCTTAGGTGTTCATTGGTGACGGAAAAAATAATAAAAAAAAACATCGATTCGTTAAATTAAGTTTTATTGAGCGTATCACATAAGGCACACCGCCAAGTTTACAATAACGTCAAAATATATTTTTTTAACGAAAACCAAACTAAATGTCACATTCTAACGTAAGATTACATAAACTGAAATAATAAAAATGTTAATTGTTTATGTTCTGCACACAAATAATCAACAATTTGACAGCCTTACCTTTATAAATCTAAGATATCAGTCAAATGAGATCACTTATATTATCTACATCCTTGATGATAGGCCCGGCTCCGCCCGCGTTGATGTAGGTTATCGCGCCAAAAAATAGTTTGTGTCCTTCCTCAGGATGTAATTCTATCTCCATGGAAATTTCATCAAAATCGGTTTAGCGGTTTCGGCGTGAAGACGTAACGGACAGTCAGACAGACAGACTGAATTAATTTCGCATTTATAATATAAGTGGGTCATTTTCACAAAAAGTGTACACTGTTAGAAATATGCCGAAATTATTTTTTTTTACTTTAAATCGTTTTTTAAATTATATTTACCATTGAAATTCTTTTCACTATATGAAAATAATAATAAAACCTCCCAATCATGATTATTTACTGAAATATAACTAATTTATTGCCCCTGGGGAACAAAATTTATTCCATTCCGTGACTAATAGCTTTCGGTTTTAAAAATATAATAAAACTCGTTTGGATTTAATCAAATAGTATTATTCATTAAAGATGTTTTGTACTTCAATATAAAATAGATAAAAAATAAAATCAACAGTAGCAAATATACATAACCATCGTTTTAATTTCCATTACGTTACTCTTTGGACCATATTAGTTAAATACTTTTTGGCATGTTTCTCAACTGGAATACAACATTGGAACTCTTTTTTTAATTACATTAATCAAATTATTACACTTTATATTATCAAAATCTACTAACAGTTAGATAGTGTTTCGCTCTAAAAATGATATTTAAAATAAAGTATAAAATAGGACAGTCACGGAATAGACTTTTCCTATAACGGAATAGAATTCTTAAGACTATTGCACATTAACAAAAAAATGAGATCAAATTATTACAAATCTTTACTTCTAATATAGTTATTTCAATAAAAAACAGTTGCAAGTGCAATTGAAATAACTGACTGTACATAACAGCATGAACATATTTTATTAAGGAACCAATCCAAAAAAGAAAGTTATTTTTTTATTGCAATTTCAGAGTCGGTCTTGTAGTAAAATTTGTTCATAATGATGTGTACAATGAGCCCTTAATGGCGTGTCCTGCGGCAGTATCACCATCACCATTAAACAAAATCATTGGATGTATAGAAGTTATAGTTGATGACAAAACTGGCGTAAGAGATACGGCTTAATAGGGTTTCAGTTATTTCAATTACATCTTGATCTATATATATCCTCCTATTCTTGGAATAGAAATAGAAATATTTTTTTAACCCCTTGACTCCTATCCAATCCCCCGACTCCTATTCCAAGAATATGAATATAGGAAACTCCCGACTAATTGCATATTGACAAGAAAATGAGATCATTTCAATTTAATGAAAAATGAGAATGTTTTGGTGAAGATAAAATTATACTGCGATTTTTTTTAATAGTATAATCATTTATAATAATTTTTTTGTTTCTTTTTTTATATATATTCTTCACCAAAACATTTTCGACAAATAAAATCAATATTATTATTACCTTCACTACACTTCATACAAAACCATTTTAAAAAAGATATACATTTTGTAATGTGTACCGACAGAAATTTAACTTTTTTTTTTACATGCGTAGCACTCCAAACTTCGAGATATTACTGTCTTAATAGAAGGGTTTTTATTTTGAGGGCTGTTTTCTTTACCATCAGGACGACTTTTTTTCGTTACATTTTTTGTAGACATAGTAGAAGCCAGTCTCTTAAGAGAATGATCTGATGAACTAACTGTATTGTACAGGTTACTATGAGAAGCGTTCTTCATATGATTTTGGCTGTCATTCACTTTTATTTCACTGTTGATTTGAAGAGGAATTATTATTACAGGAGCATGTATTTGTTCAGATGTTTGTTCCTCAGGGATCATGTGTCTTTGGTCATATGTAAGTTGTGAACTACACTTTTTTCTGTCACATCAGATACGGTAGATTGAAATAACGTTTCTGAGAAATGTATCTCACAACTCTCATTTTCAGTAAGAGTTATGTCTGGACTGGAATCACTTAAAAGTAAAATTGGTAAGTTTGGTGACATTGCCATAGCTGTTAAATTATTTTCAAAATCTAAAAAGCCTTCTAAATTTTGTGACCGATCTAGTTCTAGTAACATACTCGTAGGATTAGGCTCTTTTGTATTGGCGATCTTACTGATTGATGGTAAAGAAATTGGATTAGAAGGTCCTTTGTTTATTGTGCAATTTTGGATAAAGTGTTTCTTCAACCCATAACATTCACAAGTATGTTCTTTTTCAATTTGGCTAAAACAGCTTAACACTCTGTGTTGTAAGTAAGAAGAATTAGCAAAACATATCACTTGATGTATTTGCATCGTTCCTGTTACTGGTTTGAGATCAATGAGAACGTTATTCTGAACCATTTGTATTTTAAAATCTTCAACGAAAAAGGAACTTTATTGATTTAGATACCGATATAAGCATTTCGAAAGCTTTCTTACCGTTCGTGATATCCCAGCCATAAGCAACTTGTCTATCTAAAGTTCTCTTTACAGAACCACCTATTCCATCCGCCACTCCCTTTCCATGTCCACTTTCAGAAAAGTTCCACGTACACATTTTTTTGCTTATATTGTGAAGTGGGTCCATCAAGAGAAAAAATGAATGCGTTTAACTTCAGGACATTTGGTATTTAATAATTTAGTAACGGGTAAGAGGTGAGCCCAAATAGCGTGTGGTTCATGACACTTATTGTCCGAAACAGAGCAAAACGATTGTGATCCAGAAGCCCAGTAAATCATGCCACAATGCAAAGTAATCTGATTTTTGGATGCTCCAAAATGGGTGGCTTGTACTTCTTCATGCGACTTGCATTCATAATTTTCGCTAAAATCACAAAGAATTAATGCCTCGTGTGAACCTAATGTTTCTACTTTCTCGCGATATTTACTTTGTTGTTGTTTCCAATTGTGTATATGAATCTTATACAAGGGTATATTTCTTTCAAAAATCTGTATTAAGTCTGTCAATGTGTCATGTTTCTCAGTTTTTACGGTCTTTTTTGTTGTATATTTTTTTACTACCCCTTTTTCCACTTTCTCATAAGTATGATCTACACGTTCCCACTGTTTCCAGAAAACTCTTTTAAATAGATTCTAAAGCATAAACCATTTTAACATTTTTACAAATTGTACATCTTCCATGCATACAATTGTAGGAACTTTGATCGCAAGACAATTGAGAAATGACGTCAGTAAGGAACTTAATATTTTTAGAAAATGCACCGTTTCTTAATAAACTCAAAAACATCATTTCCATATTATTGTGTGTATGTGTATATACTTATGCGTAATAAGCAGGTGTTACGGTTGTGAATGTTTGGTGAAAGAACATATGCTGGTTTGTGTTTAAAAAAGTAGAGAAACTGAGGCGTCCTCCCTCATTCTTATAAATTTTGTACAAATTGAATAGTTTATCAGTAAGATATCGGATTTGATGCTTCTCTTTACTAACTGTTTTACACTCTTTCTTTCCACTTGTGCTACGACTTATATCATCTCGTATAAAAAATAATTTCAACTCTTCTGTAATCTTACTGTTTTGCCATTTTCGAGCCGGTTGCCGTACTCTTATGTGCCCACGTAATCCTAAGAGTTTTGCAACGTATGATTTACACTTATTTTTCTTCACTACAACTGTATTAGCAAAACTTTTTAATACTCGTTTATCTCCTTGGCTTCTTGATTTATTATAAGCTGAGCATAGAGCACTTTCTATAACTTCTTCTCTAGCTTTCATTTTTGTTATTCTATCATTCAAACTCTCTATCTTTTTTCTGTTTGCTACCCCTAAACGATACATTTTCTTTCTTGTTGTTTGTATTGTTTTATACAACACTTTATTCTTATTTATCGCAGTTTCGTACATACGCCACAATTTCCTAATAGTAATTAAATGATTTTTATTCATACATTTATTGGTAGGTGCTCCGGAGGCTGTAGGTTCTTTATTCTCAGTTTTGTTATTTTCACTGTCAGTTTTTTTCGATTTTAGTTTATTGTCTTTTTAGATTTTAGTTCTCTCCATTTTTTCCTCTGGTCTAATTTCTCTTTTTCTGATAATTCTGTTATTTTCTTATTCTTAACTTTTATTCTATTTAAATCCTTTTTCTTGTACTCTTCATACCTTTCAGGGTCGGCTGGCGTAAGTGGCATCTTTGAAGGTAAAAAAATGTCTTTGAATATTGAATAATCAAGTATAGAAATACGACGGACAAAACTGACAAATGAACCTATATCCTAGCAAAATGTCAAGTACATTATAATAATATTACCGTAGGTACTATAACAGTGAGCATATTCAAGAAGTACCACCTATTAAAATTAGTTACAATAATCACATTCATCTTCACAATAGTGATCATATATGGCATAAAATGTACATTGACGACACCAAAAAAAGTCAACATTTATTAAATTCTTCACTTTGGTATTATCTGATATAATAAAGTGGTATGGTTTATGGATATAAGTGGTGGGAAATCCACAACCGAAACATTCTTCCGCAATTCGGAAATGAGTGATTAACCACGGCCATATCGATTCGTGCAATAACATAAAATCATTTTTGTTTAGGAAATTATCAACGTTTGCAAGGACAACCATTTTTATTAGGAATGTAGAGTACCTGAAAAAAATTACTCATGTTACATAGTCAACTAATTAAAAATAATATTATTAAAATATATATATAATGTACCATATCCCTAAGAATTCAATTCCGAAACTTTTCAATTCCATTTCTACGTTACTTGCGTTTTGGTTACGGAACGGAAGTATCGGAAGTCTTACTGTAAATTCTTTTGTTTTAATTATTTTAAATTAACACATCAGATCAACAAGCTTAAAATCAAAGTAAATTCACTGAAAGTTAATAAAGTATTCAAAATAATTTAAAAGATATAAACTTGTAAACTTACTTTGAAATTGGTTGCGGCTCTGGAAGATCAAAACCAGACCATTACTCAAGTGTGGGTTGTTCGTCCGCCGGTCACCGTCCAAATGGCCGATTTACTTGTCGGAACCAGTTGTAAGCATTAAAAATGTTGCAAACGCAACAAAAATATACATAAATGATAGTTTTGAATACATCATCTCGCAAAATTTGCGGTTTCGGAAGGGAATTTTCCACTTTAACTAGTTTATGTCCGCATAATAACAAAATTATTTAAATATTTTGGGTGACGTTAGACTGTTTTTGTAATTGTACAACAAATCGTGGATAACTATACTTTCAAAAAAATCAAACTCATTAGTAAATATAAGTCAACAAATTACATACAGGTTAAGTTATTTTACGGAAATTGGTAGTGGGACAGCGTTAAAATAGATACCGTATACCAACATTTTTGAAAATTAAGGTAATATGACTGTGTTTTTAAGCATCAACATTAAGCAATATTGTTAAAAACTGACCACCGAACCTAATTTTTAGTGTAGTTTTTCTTAAACGTAAATATTTTTTTTTTAAAAATTAACTAGAGTTGTGGGACACACCCGAAACACGAATGTACACTTTTTGTGATAATGACCCAAGTATGGTTAACTATATATTAGTCTTATATTGGTAGATTATTTCTGACTTTGTCTTTTCTTGTTTCTTTGTATGATAATCCAGAGAACAATTTATTCTCCGGCAATAGGTACAACTTAATTTTGCATTCCTGACAAAAAAGTCTGCCCTCTGACGAATGCAATAGTTGGATAATGAGCAATATTCTCGTAACGAAAAGCTTTCAGTCTGTGAGAAGTACGGCAAATATCAACGATGACCTCGGAACGGCGTACGATATAGATCAATCAGCATATTTGCTAAGTCAACTCCGCCCATGTTGGTATTATATTCTTTGATCAAATTTGGGTAAGTCACTAGCACTTTCATGTCCTCTTCTTTCTCGTACCGATTCACGGTCTGTACAGGATTTGCGTCAACAAATGTGCTTGCAGTATTAACACATTTTATAACAACGATCTTTTTTGTTGCATACAACTTGAGCAAGAGACCCTCTGCCTTTTTCCTATAGGTTTTTATCAGTCGGTAATTTCTTTTCCTCTCCTCACAGCCTGTTAGCTTAGATTGCTCCCAGTGCGAAAATAGTGGAGTAGCTATGCGGGCTGGCGAATATATTTGGCTAAAACTACTTTTAATACTAAGCCTATGCTATTCTCTTAATCTGTAAATAATTGAGTACTGAATGTATCGTCACCTCCAGAGATCAGGAAATTGTATACGATTCCAGAAACCCCAGTGCCAACTGATACTTTGAAACCCCACTTTTTAGGTTTACTTTTATGTATTGTCTGCGACTATTGCCTGGTTGTACAGGCTGTCTGCTTTGGTTCCCTTATGCGGTATCTTCATTTTATCGGTACTAAATCGTGGTTCTTCTTCTGTTTGCAGACAGTTTTCACGAATCCTTTGAACAAAAGGCCTCACTTTGTAATATCTGCCACCGTCATCTTTTAAATTATCATTAAAATGTAAATACCTTCGCAACAACTGAAACCTCTTCAGGGGCATTATTTCAGCTACTTTAACATATTGCATATTTTTGCACCAATATTTTGAGTAAGCGAGCATTTTCGTGATCCCTATAAATAAAATCTGACTGTGACTACGCCCCGCGGTCTAGGAACAAGCACTACGACTTGACGAACTCTATTTTTCTGCTGCTGACTAAGCTGATTATGCACCTGTGATAGCAAAATAAAAAATTAATGGTATGTGTACAAATCAAGCAATGTCGCAAATTTGATACATATCTAAAAAAATGTAGAATGCTGGTTATCTGGCAATGTAGCATATTTGACACACTCGGAAAAATCGGCGTTTCAAATGTGTTTATAACACATTTCAGTGCACGAAATAACCTTTTCCGAAAAGCAAATATTGTTACCTATTCATAGCAAACCACTTTCGAACAAAATTAGGTCAAAATGTACTAAAACAATATTATTTTTACCTTGCGATGCGCAGACGCCTTCAACCAGTCCGTCATCTTGCGTTCTACTACTGTTTTAGTGTTAGCCAGTAACTAAAAAATATTTTTGATAGAATCTTAATAGTATTTCCGAGCATACTATATCATAAAAATATTAAAAATACGTTCCGAAATCTCTGTAGATTTTTCGAAAGTGCAACGTATCAAATCATACACTGTGCCAAGAATAGGGTTAATTATGAGTTAGAAAAATTACTAACAATGCAGTGGTGCTTTCTTGCGGGAACACTATGACTAAGACGCCCACATAGTTTTTTATTCATGTCGCGGTTAAAACAGATATTTGAAATAAGTGCTTGATACTTGCTCGATTGAAAGTACGATATATCAGCGAAATCCGTTTTTTTTTGTGTGAAGATCATTTTGATGTAAGTTACAAATCATTGCAATACCTAAGACCTTAAGTGTAGTTAAATAACTAAACTAGTCTAGTTAAATATCTTAACTTCTTTTGGTCATGTTGTAGGAGTAAATATTTATTGAACGATGACGTCATTTTTTCTGATTGTCTTCAATCACGTGGCTCACAGATAACAAAATTTTAAGTTTTCGAAGAGAAAATGAAATTTAATATTTATATTTTTTTCCATATTTGCATTCTTTTAGACATTTTATCAATATAACAATATTATTACATAATTTATTTTTGTTAATTGGTCACGAAACCTAGTTTAAATTGTAATGTTTATTAGGTTAAGATTTTAAATAAATTTATTGTATTTAGTAATAATGTCATTATTTTAATTGTATGCATATTTAATTAATGCAAGGTTTATTGTCACATAGACATAGACATGTAACTACAATGTTACACAAGGTTGCATGGATTAGTTAACATTTTTAACTGAAAACCCTAAGGAAAGAATTATCTGTCTTCTTTATCTCATTAAGTTTAGGTATCATGGGCAATATTTTGGAAAAAAATAAATGAACTAAGAATTCCCAATCCCTTTATACCCTAACCTTTTTTTTTTGATACTTTAAAAAAATTCAGTATCAGTGGGATAGGCAAAATGAAAATTCACAGTTTTTTCACAAAATTATATTTTGTGTAATAACACCTGCTACAAGTATCTTAATGTTACGGTATTTACAATATTTTATATACTACACATTAGTAACAAATAACATTCATAACCTTAGAGGAGCAGATCTTACAAAATAATATACGAAGCGGACGCGACCCGCCACACGACTTAACGACTAATCTCGAGAAATAGTGTTAATAACATTTGGCAATAAATTAACTGGGATAACACGAAAATAATCCTTAAGTAGAGCTTAAAAAAAAAAGAAAATTATCTGTAATGTAAACATTTAAAATCTATCAGTTGTAAAAATAAGAATACAAAATATTAAAAATAAAAAACCGTTCATTAGGCCTGTCAACACGACCAGAAACACTGTCCAGCGGGAGGGCAACACTAAACGATTCCCGCCAACTATCACATTCATAAAAATTAATAATCGTCATTATATCATACAATTACGCTAAAATTGTGTTTGCTATGTTACAGACTGTTAAGTAGAAGCAGTCCGTTTCAATATCTTACACGGGAATTAAGCATACGGGACGACAAAGAGGCACTTCAAAGAACAGACAATGAAACCTATCATAATTAAATACGCCGACTGTACAGACAAAAATGTACAACATCTCACGTTGTTATTAAGTTAATCAGGATATACATATAAAGTACGAGAGATCCGAACAAATCTTGTACAATTTGGATATTCAAAAGGATTGCACTTGCATCAACATAATTCAAATACTTAATACTTAAAATTGTTTCTTTGGAAATTAAGAATATATTAATTTATGGTTTAAGCACACGCCACTAGATAACTGTCCAATCGGTAGATTATCACAGCTCAGCAACTGGGTGCTTCAACATAGATTCCTCAGTTATTAAAAAAAACTCGCAGCACTACTGAGTTAACTTATTGCACTATATAACTAGACTATCCTCGCTGACGTCATCATAAAACAGCATTTAATACATTAAATCTGAAATTTTGTACTTTAATCAGCTTTAAACCGGGTATTGGGCTTTTCTCAACCACGAGATACGATTAGATACATATAATACAAAAAAGATAAAGCTGCCGTTCATGTTTCATCAGTTAAAAATTCCCACGGGTGCAAAAGGTTAAGGCAACTCAAGTGGTGTTAAGTGTTAATCTTTTTATTTAACGTTATGTACAAACTAAGTTTAACAAAAGCATTACCGTTATTTGTACTATGCCTTAAATTTAACACAATCCAGCGTGATTTTGGTCGGGGCTTCGCGGGCGTCAGCCGTCACAGTTTAACACTTCCCGGAATGCAATTTCACGATCACTGAGTCCACAGAAAAGCGCGCACACACACTAGTCACTGTTTGGGGCACGATCACTGTGTTTTCGGTGGAGGCTACCGGCGCATCGTCGAGTTGAGGGTCTGCATGGCGAGCGGCGGCGGGGGATTGATGTAGCCCGCGTACGCGTACACGTTGGGCTGCTGGGCGCGCGGGTCCGCGGCGGGGTACTGCACGCCCGTCTGCACGTTCATCATCTGCAAGTTGTTGAACTGCTGCTGCGGCGGCACGCGGTACCCGTTCAGCCCGTACTGGCTGATGATGTGCGTGTTGATGTTCGGCGACATGCGGGACCCGGGCGCCATTTGCATGTGCTGCATCGGGCTGAGGTTGCCTGCAAATTAATGTGCCACTGTTACAATGTGAACAAAAAGATATTGTTTCATTTAATTAAAAACACGACAAGTTCCGGCCGTGTGGTGGCGGCTTAAGAGAATCTAGCACCCAATCTCGTTCCGTTGCTGTTGTTAATATCGACAGAGAGAAAATGGTCCCAGTTTTCACCAAGAGATGGGCTGCAGCATCAGCCTGCTGACATAAAAAAAACTGCGTTTGCCAACCCATCTGCCAGCTGAGAGCAAACTTACGTGTTTTGTGGCAGTCTATGGGAGAGAGGCCCATGTATGTGTGCTGAAATGATGATGATGATAAGTTCAAGAAATAGCTTACACCTATATGCTGTACACAAGCATCCTCTCATTTGTGAAAGAGTTTTCGATGGATTCATAGAGTCTGTTATTACACTGCTTTAATATTATTTTTAACAGGAAAGAATGTTCACATTGCTCGAATGCTGCCTATGCGTCTAACTGTGTAGTCTAATGGTCCAGTTCCTGACTTCTATGCTGAGTCTTGGGTTCAAATCCTAGCCACAGCCAGCATTTGTACAAAAACACAAATTGTTCCTTTTCGGGTCAGGTTGTGTTTTGCATATGAAATTTATGTTTGGAAAACGCGCCCATGATACCGGAGAAAGCTCAGTGAAGGTTGTTATGGGCAGACATAGTACTTACCATCAGGTGAAGGTTTTCCTCGTTTCGTCACTTTATCCAATAAAAAAAACAAAATTAAACTTGTGTGCAGTTCACACGCGGTAGAAGTAAAACTTTAAGAAAACTAAACTTCGAGAGAATGAGATGAATGCAGAGTATCAGGAGCAGGATAATTGTAGTGTTTAATTTTTATAATATTCTACATATAACATTACATATTATACAGACTCCAAGTTTTCAATTTCAACAAGTGAAATGAGTGGTTTATGGTAACTACGGTATTAAAAATGTTTTTTTTTTGTATATTTTTGATACCGCATCAATTTGTGTTTGATCTCGTTGTCGAGCTAATGAGAGTAAAACCTACGAAGGAATTGAAGATTTGGACGAATAGGTAAATATAAACACAATATACTGTATCGTTTCATTCTCTCGCGGGCTAAATCCTATAAATATATATTGTTTGTCGCTTTTTCGTTTGATCGAGTTTCAAATCACAACGTTTCTAAAGAAGTTTTCACTTGAGAAAGGTGTCTCACTGGCGGCGTTCCTGGCGTTGCGCGGCGCCTCCAGCTGGTTGTGCGGCGCGTAGTACTTGGCGTGGTAGTGCCCGCCCGGCGGCGTGCCCGCCTGCTGCCCGTACTGTGCACAAACAAACAAACGTACTGTATATGTATATATATCTATGTACAGCTAAAGTCTGATGTCATGCCATCCGGCATTTCTATGTAAATAGCTAACCATTAATGATTACGTAAGTAAATAATAAGATTTCATTTAAAAAGAAAATGTAATGTTAAGACTGCCAAGACTAACGTGTAGCAACACTGCACAGTCAATTGTTTATTTAAAGGTAGCATTGAATTGGGTATTTTTTGAGCAAGTTTTTTTATATTGAATATATTATCACACTTATTATCATGGCCCTCATTGTGGACATTATTTAGTTTTACCGTAATAATAAATAACATAGCTCATGGAGGGTGTGGACTACACAAAGGGGCTTGTGTGGTTGGGGAGGGGGCTACACGGAGGAGAACGTGGAGGGTGTGGACTACACGAAGGGGCTTGTATGGGGTTGGGTGCTACACGGAGGAGCACGGGGCGAATGCGGACTACACGTAGAGTAATGTGGGGGAGTTATTTGGAGGAGCACGTGGAGAGAATGTGGACTACACGTAGAGGAATGTGGGGGGGCTACTTGGAGGAGCACGTGCAGAATGTGGACTACACGAAGAGGCGTGAGTGGGGAGGGGGGGGGGGCTACTTGGAGGAGCACGTGGAGTATGTGGACTAGACGTAGAGGCATGAGGGGACTACACAGCAGTGAGTGGGGTGGGGGGTGGGGGGTGTACCTGCGGGGCGGGCGGCGCGGGCGGCGTGTGCGGCGGGTGGTGCTGCGGCGCGTCGGCCATCTGCTGCAGCTTGCTGAGCGAGCAGGACGGCGCCCAGCCGCCGTGGTACTGCTGCTGCTGCTGGAACGACAGGTAGCCGCCCTGGTACCCGCCGCCGCCCTGCATCACTGCGCCACCTGCAACTGAACATCTCCACTTCATCATCTACGATACATGGTCTGAGTCACCTGCAACTCATCATCATCGTCATCTTTTCAGCCTATTACTAATCCACTGCTGAACATAGGCGTCTCACATAGATTGCCACGGTTGGCAAAGCGGGTTGCCAACCGCAGTTTATTTATTCAGATGTTCCATGAAGATGCTGCTGCCCATCTCTGGTTTTTATTTTCCCTTTGTCGACTTTATCGACACCCATGGGGCGAGATGGAGAAGTAAAATCTCTTAATATAATGTGAAATAAATTGTTGTTTGTAGCAATGTACAAATTTTACACATGGTGTAAGACGACAACCTGATAGCTAGAGTGACAAACTTCGGACTTCTTATTCGAATTCTAACCAGAAACAACATATGTACAAAAACAAATTGTTTTTTTTCAGTTATGGTTGTGTTGTGATTGTGTACCCTTGTCTTTTGTGTAGACGCACGTATGCGTCTGCGTCTGTGTGCATGTTGTGTCGTGAGGTTGAGTATTAATGTTTGTGTAGACGCATGTATGCGTGTTGCGTTTGTGTGCATGTTGTGTCGTAAGATTGATCATTAATGTTTGTGTAGACCCATGTATGCATGTTGCGTCTGTGTCCATGTTGTGTCTTGAGGCTGAGCATTAATGTTTGTGTAGAAACATGTATGCGCGTTGCGTCTGTGTGCGTGTGTATCGTGAGGCTGAGATTTAATGATTGTGTAGACGCATATATGCGTGTTGCGTCTGTGTGCATGTTGTGTCGTGAGGTTGAGTATTAATGTTTGTGTAGACGCATGTATGCGTGTTGCGTTTGTGTGCATGTTGTGTCGTAAGGTTGATCATTAATGTTTGTGTAGACCCATGTATGCATGTTGCGTCTGTGTCCATGTTGTGTCTTGAGGCTGAACATTAATGTTTGTGTAGAAACATGTATGCGCGTTGCATCTGTGTGCGTGTGTATCGTGAGGCTGAGATTTAATGATTGTGTAGACGCATATATGCGCGTTGCGTCTGTGTGCGTGTGTATCGTGAGGCTGAGATTTAATGATTGTGTAGACGCATATATGCGTGTTGCGTCTGTGTGCATGTTGTGTCGTGAGGCTGAGTATTAATGTAATGTTTGTGTAGACGCGTGTGTGTGTACTGACCGTGCGGCTGGTGCGGCGGCGTGGCGCGGTGGCGGGCGGGCGGCGTGGCGGCGCCGCGCAGCGCCTTGCTGTCGGCGCCCCCGCCGCCTCCGCCGCCCCCCGCGCCGCCCCCGCCGCCCCCGCCGGCCCCGCCGCTCTGCGCCGCGCTCCTGCAATGAACACACACGCGGTCAAACGAAACTCCTCTCTAGCGAAAAGGTACACTCGATTTCCATATTACCAATAAATATAGGTATATAAAAATAAAAGATAATTATACATCAATTGTGACACCGACACCATTTACCATTGAATACATTGTTATGTAAATTGAGAGTAGAACGCGGATAATATTTAGTAATACTGTACAATAAAAAAAAATCCTCAAGTCTGTTAAGATCATTAATAACACTAGCTAGACCGAAATCACAGGACAATTACTGGCGCTGCGGTAACACCTTCCCAGACGAATTCTTACATAGGAATCCTAATACACGTAAATAAGCATGCATATTATAACAAGTACAAATACATAAATACAGTCACGCCTTTTTCCCAAATGAGGGGTAGGCATAGACCACATCCGTAGCCGACGTTTCGCCCCTGCGAGAAACGAGACTAGTCAAAAATTTCTTATTCCCCATTGCATTCCTACAAACAGTATAGTGACAGTATTGCATATTATGGTGTTATCTAGCACGAATATAGACTGTCCGTACAGACTCTTACGACTCCTCGGTAGGAAATAGAAAAGGTGAGATATTCTAACAAAAAAAATTCTCATTAGCCAACTTTTCTTGGGGACAATTATTCTAGAACTTGCTTAAAGTTTTAAAATATATTAATAAATTCTCACCTATTTCGATTATTGATCTTTTGCTGCTTAGCTGGCTGATTGGTCTGAGTCATGATGGACGGTATATGTATAGATGAATGTGGATACTGCGGACTCGGAACTGGATGCATATGCATCATGGAGCATGGAGACGCCAAATCAGAACCGATGCTGGTTGGGGACTCCAGCCCCAGCTGACTCACATCCAGTTCGCAGGCCGGATACTGGACCGAGTGCACCGAGTTACTTGTCGAGTCAGGAGTGTATACTCCCATTGACTGTAAAGCTGGACTGACCGCTTCGCACATCTCCTCTTTACTAGTATCCTTCGGCGATTCCTCCTTTTTAGAATGCCGTGACTTCTTCTCTATTTCAGTCTTCTCTTGCCCGCACGGCCCATTCTGATTAAAAGGAGTCTTGCATCCAGGTGATGTTAGGATCTGTGGACTCTGCTGTCTAAACTCAGCACAACTGGTGACCACTTCTTGCTGTTTGTTCACTTGTCTTTGCATCATCTGTTTCAGCTGTGCTTCGGCCGTATTTTGCGCCTGTGACTTCTTTAATTCGCATTGTGTCTGACAGGCAGTTGTTGTTTTTGACTGCTTGCTTGGTTTGCATTCGTTCTTTTGCGCACACTCCGTGCCCTTCGACGTTGGTGTCTTCGTTTCCTTGAAATGTGGCAGGCCGGCTGTTCCGTAAATTCCACTAGACAGGGCCCCGTATGCGAGGTTATGGAAATCTTTCTGGTCATATTTCGGAAGCTTTTGCGGCGACTTCTGCATTTGGTCTAAGTGCGGAAGATTGAATCCTTGAAATTTGTCCAAATAGTTTTTATCATTGTTCTTCATATCTAGAAACCTGTTCGGGTCCCACGTGCCCTGTAGTCTAGGGTCCCAAGCGGACCACTGGTATTGGGCGTGGGTTGTGTGATAATTAGGGATCTGATTCATTGTGTAGTCTGCCTTTGGAACCAATTCATTGTCATATTTGAATTTTGGTAGCATTTTGTTCAAGTCATTTTGATCCGTTTTTAAATTCAGTTGAACTGAACAACCCTTATCATGCTTGGCAGAACTGTTCTTTGAGTCGCATTTGGCGGCATTAGATTTCTCCTTCTTAAAAAAATCTTGTTTCTTCGGTATCTCGTTATGAGTCGTTTTTGATTCCGCTTTGCTGGTTACGGTCACTGTATTTATGACGTTTATGGGGACCGAGGTCTCTGGTTTTCGTGTGCTACTGCTTTGCTCCGGAAAAAACATCTTCAGCTCCGGTGTACTTCTAGGTGTCTCGTTTTTTGAGGTTTTCTTATCTGTTTTCTCGAGCTTGCTGTGTGCTGAATTCACTCTGACGTCACGCAGCTTACTCTTCTCCCGTGGTTTCTGATTGGGGTCGTTCTTTGTGTCCTGTGAATTGGCATGTATGATGCTCATCGAAGCACTCAAAGCACTCTGCATAGGGTTGCTATTGGCGAAGTTTGTCTCCAAATCAGTCCTATCCAAGCCTAGATTTACAGCGGCGTTAGCACTTTGGCAGCGGGGTAGAAAATTTATATCCGTCACATTTGGAATTTTTGGTATTACAGGGTTTATTACCGGTGATGTTATGGGATGTGGCACTTCTAGCTTTGTTGTACATTTGCTTACAACTGGAGCCATATCTTGCATGTTATTTATGACGCGATTATGTTCATTTATCTTAATACAGACTTTGTCAGTCTGTACCGCTTGTGATTCCTTAGTCACAGTTGTTCTATTATTCAAGTACGAATTTATTGGCTGTATTGTCATTGAGTTGCCTACCGAATTTTGGTAAGCCTGCATGCTTGTTTCAATAATGTTTCTGGAAATAACAATTTCATCTTTCCTCATGCTGATGTCATTTCTAAAAGGGATATCACTTTCTTTACAGGTAATTGGATTTTGAACCTTATTCCGTGTGTCTAACTCCACATAAGAATCCAATTTCGGAGGATCCGGTTTCCTTATATTACTTATCATATCTCTATTTGGATCCAGATTCTGTATGATTGTTTCAATTTTGTTAGGAGACTTCTTCTCTGACTGTTTGCTTTCATCCATAACTTGATGTTGAATTACCGTTTCTTTTCTAAGTTCGCACTTTTTTTGTTCAGAAATGATTTCTTTGTTTTCTTCCTCTGGCTTCTTCTGTTTATAATCACATAAGCCAGAATTTTCATTTTTCTTAGGTGAAATACCCGTGAGTGGAATGGTAGCATTATCTGATTCTCCTTCTACAACTATTGTTTCCACCTGATGGATTTTTGGTACAATTAAGTCAACCGGTGGCCTTGACATATTTACATCCCCTTGAACTTTCGCATCTAAGACAATGTGAGAATTTTCTGTAGAAACAACTGGTAAGATTTTTACAGGACTGGCATTTTCTTCAACTTCTTTAGAATTGACATTTGTTTGAGTGATAGGTACTACATTGTTAGGCTTAGGCGATGGTAATGGACAGCTTTGACTATTGTTATCATCAGACTCTGAAATAACTATAGTGTCTTTATCGTCAATAGGCGGTTTTGCTGGTGTAATCATTTCACCGTTTCTATTTTCAGTGGTTTTATTTAAATCTTCCTTTTGGTCAATGGTAATATCTTTAGGTTCTTTATCATCAGAATTCCTATCAAGATCTTCGGGAATATCTTTGACATTACTATTCTCTTCTTGTTCGAATTGATCAGCTGTCGATGTTTCATTTATAACCTGATCTTTTTCGGCAATGGATTTGGGGGAGTCCATGTGTATACTATCAAGTTCCATGTCACTAGTATGATGGTCAGTGCTATTTTCTTCGAGATGACGAGGTGTGGCGGGTTTACTCGGTATGCTTCGCCTATCTTCCCCTTCTTCTACATCCATTTCATCGTCAGCCTCTCCCGAAGAATCTTCTGAACTGTCTTCGGAGTTCTTTGCTTTTTCTTCATCTTTGTTATCAATCAGATTTTTTACAGTTTGCTCTGGATTTGCAATAGTAGAAGGTAAAATATTGTTTGGTTCTTCAAGAGAGTCATTTGTCTTATAATCATTAAGTTCCTCTTTGTTATCAACAACTTTATGTTTCTTGACTTCAGGAGAACTGTTTCTGGGAGTATTAGATCTATTAACCTTTTGCCGTTTTGTATGTCGGCCTTTCCATGGTAGTTTCCTTTTTGTTTTAGCCTTTACTGTATTAACAACTGGAGTATTATTAACTTCGGCATCAATGCTCTCCTGGCTTTCCTGGCTATCAGACGCGTAGGTAGGTTCTTTAACGCTCCGCCGTCTACATCTTTGAATGTTGTTAGCATCACTAACTTCATTTTGAATAACCCTTGAAGATCTACGTGCGACACTCTTACTTCTTTGTCTTCTAGGTATATCTTCATCCTTAATCTTCTCCTCTTCATTAATAGTTTCTGAGATTTTTCTATTAACATCTCGTTTTCTCTTACGACCACCATCATTGAGGGTAGGAGTAGTTTGATAGGTAGTTTCACTGTATTTAAGAGGACGTGTCCGTCTCCTACCAGAAGAAGTTACTTCAATGGGCAGGTCTAGCTCTTTTTCAGATTTAGATTTAACTTCCAATTTAGTTGTGATAGCCTCCAATTCTGTAGCCGTATCTTCGCTTTCAGTTTTCATTTCCGTATCTTCGTTTTCAGTCTCTTGGTCTGCTGAACCTTCCTCTGGTGATCTAAATGGATTTACTGTTGGTGCCAATAAAGGAGTCCATCTTAAGCACTCGGGATCAATTTCCAATCGAGGTCTGCTCTTAATTTTCTTTGCATGATTTTCCACTTTATTCCAATCTACACAGATCCCCAATTTCATTGAGTCATTATCAGGCACGTATCGCACAAAGCCAAGCAACTGAAAGGTAACAGCAATGTCATTCATATGCATTCCTGTTGTAAATGCAATGTCTTCAAATGTGAAAGGCTTATTTCTGTGGTCATAGAGGTATTCGAGAATTACTGATTTCCAATATGCATGATATGAGACTCTTCCTAGATCTGATAAAGGCTTTTCTGGTGTGCCTGGCTGCCCTTCTTCTTTTGAAAGTAAATAACCTGAGAAAAAGAAATCTCTATCAAAACATGGTCACAGAAATGCGAAATTTAATTAAAAATATAATTTAATAAAATTTAGTGTATTAGAAAACAAGATTCCACCACTCACTAAAATGTATGAGGAACCTCCCGTAACCTTGCCGCTGATATTGAGGCATTGTCATGATACAGGACACATTGTACTTCTGCTGACAGTGTTTCTCTTTCGAAAAGTAGCCCACTAAATGGCATCCTTTGCTGTCATTCTTCGTCAGCACATAAAACAGAAACGGTTCTACATCGTAGTACAGTGTCTTATGATCTAGGAACAATTTGGCGAGCAGGCATAGGTTCTGACAGTAGATTTTATTGGCGTTCCCGTCGACCTCGAACACGGAAATGTCACCGCAGCGATAGATTTCCGTCGCAGGTGGATGGCGCCATAGACACTTGTCTAGATGTCGCATAAGTACTGCCCGACTCTTTGCATACTTCAGGCAGAATTCACAGAGAAATAGTTTTGGTAATCTGAAAAAAAATGTATAACATTTAATATATAGCATATCATACGTACAAAAAAAATAGTGCAAGACATGCTTGGCAATGTTACAAAATTAAAAACATAAATAAATAAAGAATTACCTTGCATACTCCTGTGGAAAGGGACTGGAGTACCAAGTTTCAATTTCCCACTGGCCAAATTCTATGGCAGAGGGACATCTTGGTGGCGGCGGAGCAGTCCCCGGAGTAATTGGCGCAGCCTCGGGCTCCGCCCCAGGCACACCGCCAGCACTGGCCCGGGCTTGAGCGAATAAATCTGCGTCGGCTTCTGTTACCCCAGCTGGAAGTCGCATGCCATCTGAAATACAAATAATATAAATTGGAATGCCTTCGTAAACATGGATTTTCTTAACAAAGCAATGTTGAAAATAGAGTAGGACATGTAAATTGAAATGAATAAACCAGACTATGGTGTGCCATGTGGAGTTCATTTTGATATAAAACATGAACTTTTGGAATTGGCATTAATGATAAATGATAAAGAGAAAATAAATTTCTAATTTTGAGGTCTATTTTGAGATGTGTATTTTTAAAACCCTTAAAATATAATAAATATAATACATTACCTACCCTCACTTGGCTTCACCATAATCGGTTCATCGTACACAAAGGAAGGGGGGGGGGGGGGTACGCACACGTAAGCGAGTACAATTCACGCTCCGACGGACAGAAGCGCGAGCGAAAGTGCATGTGTGGATACTGCCGAAACCCGAGTAACAAATGCTTTGTCATCGGCGCTCGGTGTCCGACTGGAGAACTGCGAACCGAACACCCGTCGGCCTCACTCACCCGGAACCGAACAGAGATTCGGAAGAGAAACGAAAGCGAACGAGCGCGAGAGAGACGGCGGAGCGCCGGCCATCAATCAGAGCGAGACGGTCAGATCCACCACGACACTTTCACCGCACCTCACGAACCGATCTTACCCGTCTGATTGGTGGCCGGCCGATCTCCGCCGGCTTGCCGAGCCGCCATCGCGAGCCCTCTGTACAGTTTATCGGCCTCCTCCGCCGAGATGCACTCTTTGCTCACCGCCGCGCTCCTCACCAGCTGCGACGCGCTCAGCCGCGCCTCCCGGGGCCTCTCGGCCTCCCTCGGGCTCGGCGCCCTGCCGGGGCTTCGTTTCGGTCGCGACGGGCTCCGGTAACTAGCCGACTCCGTTCCGTCGCGCCTCAGGGTCGCTTGGTAACGTTTGAAGGTGCTCCTCGTCTCCTTGAGGACCTGCCTATCCTCGGTCTCTTTGCATCTCTCGGGACGGTGACGCGACTGCGAGCGCGACGCCGATCGAACGGAATAGAACTCGGAAAGACCGTCAAACAGAGTCGTCAGTAATCTGTCCCCGCATCTACTGCGCCGTCGGCGCCGATCGGAGGCGCCGGTTTCGGGTGGTTTGGGTAAGTTATTGTCGGCCGACACGTTCGGTCGCGGCGACGCGAACGTCTGCTCCGGCGGACCGGACGAAGCTAGCGTTTGGTCGCGTCGCTGCTTCTGAGCTTCGGCGGCGAAGCCCCACACTCCGCCGGGCGTCGTGTCGGTGGCGAGGCGTTCGAATATGGTGGGCGCGTGCGGGGGCGGCGCGGGGGGCACGGGGGGCGCGGGCGGCATGGGGGGCGCGGGGGGCACGTAGGCCTGCAGCGCGCGCAGCAGCGGCGGCTCCGGCGACTCGGAGTCGGTGGAGGACTCGTCGGCATCCGAGGGCGTATCGGGCCGCCTCTCGAGTCTCAGCTCCACGCGCTGTACCCTCGTCACCCGAACTCCCCCCCAGCGGGAGCGGCCCTCCCAGCCCTCCCACTCGCTGGAGGAGCCTCTACAGCGGCGGCGCTTGACGAGATTGAACGCGGAGAATCTGAAAAACTTTTGTTTCTCCTTCGACATTCTCTGTTCGGGCGGGAGGCGCGCGTACGCCGGCGATTCATTACCGTCCGAGGGCTCGTCGTCCGACTCGATCCGACGCGACGCCGCCTTCTGCTTCCTCTTCTTCGGCGTCCCACTTATCGTCGATCTGCGAACCGACAAACGATTTATTCTTACACAATTATTAACATGGCAATTAATGATTTACACGGCATTTGTTATATGCATAATCAAAAACAAAACTAGCGTGCCGTGAACGTAGAGCATAATTGAGCATAGTGGCGGCTCGTTAAAAGAATACTACCCCTCCATCTCATCCAATGGATCTCGTAAAAGGCGAGTAAGGAATTAAACTGCACTGTGCACCCAACAGCGCATGGTGGCGATGGGCTCACCACCTATCGCACCAAGTGCATTATATTGTTTTGGTGAAACGTGGATTGTGGCAGTCATCTGTTTTTGCAGTGAGTGCCCAGTCTCTGACTACCCCTTGTGGGACACAGTCGTGATCGTATGTATGTATGTTCTATATATAGACAAATAGGTAAATGAACACAAAAGCAAAATTGATACGCCAATAGCCTAATGGTTTAGGGCACGAACTGCGAAACATGACGTCGCAGGACGGCTATTGGCTGTTTGACTATCGTGGTGTTCGCTAGTATTCTAGTTAATGGAGTCAGGCGTTAATCCATTTTGCGGAAATCTAGTCGTGATAAAAATAGTCGTGATCTTATGCATGTATGTATAATTGAGCGTACGCTCATATAATTTCGGTGATGTAATTGCTGTTAGCCTTTTTTGGCTTTTACAGCTTCATCGGATCCTGTGCTCACAGGCCAGGGGCCCGCGTGCCAGGTTTGGTTTGACCCAAATATAAATAAATAAATAAACTCCTACAAAAACCTTGGAATTCGGACTGTATCGCGTTCGCTGCGCGATTTAGAATATCTCAATACGATTTTAAGTCGTCTAATGACCGTCCGAGGTAGGCTGCGGACCTCCATTCGGACTGTCGACTTGTGTGTCGGTAACTCTGCTGGAACACGGGTGTATCGTGTGTACGCGGTGTGATTGTCGACTGCTGCGCGCCGCTCTCTACGGCGGTCGCGCGTCGTGGTGCGTGTTATATTAAAGCTATTGACTGTGTGTACAGTGTAGCCTGGATCGTGACTGTCAGTGTACGCACAGTGTGCGTCGCAGTGGGCACTCACCTGGTGTCGGAGCGGTCGTCGTCGCTGGCGGGCTGCGCGCGGCAGCGGCAGGGCGGCGGGCGGCAGCGCGGGTGCGCGTGTCGCGCGCAGGCGCCGCAGCGCGCCGCCCAGTGGCCGCGCGCGCCGCACGCCGCGCAGCAAGCGCACTCGCCGCACGCCCAGCGGGTGCCCTGGAACGCAAGCACCACACTAAGCGAACGCACACCGCCGCCGTCCGGCTCGGCGATAACCAACATATTTAGACCCGATTTCACCGATCGCATTGGAAACCGAGTTTAATAAAACCACGTTTTACTGCCCGAGGTCAAATGTATCAAATGATCTCGGTTTTTGTCTGACCGATTTCACCAGGTCCATTTTGATCGCGTTTAGTAAAACGGAGTTTACCTGAAATATCGATACAAGATAAAACAAAAACTCGATGTATTTCATATTTTGCGACATCAAACAGCCTGTTTTTATGCATAGGTTACAAACACAACAGCTCTCTAAACGCGTTTAAAGAGTTGAACGTCGAAAATTGGGCGTTCTGAAAGAATCGCGTTTAGCTTTAACTGCGTTCATTTGATGTTAATGCAGTTAAACGCTTAAACTTCGTTTAGCTTGATCTGATCGAGTTTATTTTCAACGGTGAAATCCGCCCTTAGTCATTAAGGTAGCTACCACTAGCCGTGCGCCGCGGTTACAACCGCGTAACAAAGCCGACCCCGATCGATGTTATCAATATATAATTCCCTATTTGGATCGGATTTTGGAGTTTTCATTTTTTGAAAATATAATTATTTTTATAGAATTAAAGTAGCGTAAGTTACCCGCTACAATATAAAATATCTGTCAGTGAAAGTCTTATCAAAATCGGTCCAGCCGTTTCGGAGTTTAGCCGTAACAAACAGTCAGACAGGGAGACAAAAATATTTATAATAAAAGAAAATCTATACAAGTAAATAAAATTGTAGTGTCTGTTTGTAATAACAAAATATGTAACTGATTTTTACTCAATGCTTAAGAAAGTAAAAACGGTACTTATACCAAAAAAAATCATTTTTAACATTTTAGATTGTCGGTCTCTATGTCAGTTTGTTCTGGCTAATCTCCGAAACGGCTGGACCGATTTTGACGGCACTTTCACTGACAGATAGCTGATATTACAGCGACTAACTTAGGCTACTTTAATTTTAGACAAATAATTAGGGTTGAAATAGGGGAGTACTTAGTTAGTCAGAGTAACTAACTTACCAATAGTTAGTTTAGTTACTTAGTAGTAATTGAAGTAGGAGTCGGCTTTTTTACGGGAAACCGCGAGGCACAGCTAGTATGATATATAAATACTAGGTTATTTGTACATCTAATTACAGGTTATCACGTCGTGCACAATTATTATTCGCTTACATCAACTGCCTATGCACACAAACTGTAACAAATTTCATTCATAATTGAAACAAAAAAAAGTTAATTATAATAACATGACATCATAATTTTGCGAAAGAAATGATTAGCAATAATAACTATTAAAGTGATAATACAATATGAAACAAATTGAATAGGTTTTATTTTAAAAGTATATTAAATTGAGTCAAAGAGAATCCAGCATGTACTGAAATAAAAACGAGTAAACTGTCGTTTGTGATGTCCAACTCCTTGACTCTCGATGAGTTCATTATATTGTAGGTATATATAGTATAACGGTGTTGTTTAGTATTACTAATTGTATATGTAAACTGGGCTAGGCGCTCGCTTTAAATTTCATCGGATTATCAGAGTGAGCTGGGTTCGATTCCCAGTGCCGGCACCACTGAAATTGTTAATTGCAGTGAAGGAAAACATCGTGAGGAAACCTCAATGTCTGACAAATTAAAAAATATTTTAAAGACATGTAAGGTCCGCCAACCCGCATTGGAGCAGCGTGGCGGATTCTTCCCACTACGTCTGAGGCTATATTTATCGTTACTGTGTTTCGGTTTAAAGGGCACTGTGAGCTAGCGTAGAAATATTCTGGGTGACACAGCATTGGTTGTGGGCGGACGTTGCACTTACCGTCAGGTGAACGTTTTGCTCGTTTCATCACTTTATACAATAAAAGATACCCCGAACCAGATCTCGTAGAAGACCCAAGCAGAGATGGCTGGATAAGCGAGCCAATGTACTGTCAAAAGTATACTCAAGATTGAGAAAAATAGAGAAGAATTAACAGGAAAGCAAAAAGTGAAAAACAAAAACATTCTCATTACATCCTTATTCTTTGGCGAGAATAAATGAATGATAATAATCTGTAGTGAACTGTAAAATCTTTTTTTATTTAAATGAAACTAATTTTTACGGATTTTATCGCGTTTAATGTTTTACTATTTATAACCCGACGTTTCGAAAAAAGACCCATACTAACAGATATTTAAACGGTGAATCTCACCACCATCCATCACAGTTAGCTACCGTGGGTAAATCCTTGTTTCAGAGAGCACGAGGAATCTGTGACAGGAAACACCTGGCCGCCGAGCTTCAGCATGTCAAGCAAGTTTTGCATGACAACAAGCTTCGGGTTCCGCGCCTACGTCGCAGTGACCGAGTGAAACCGGCCACAGTCGAGCGTGTACCTGCTATTCTACCTTATGTCAGAGGAGTCACGGACAAGATTGGCTATATCTTGAAGCGGGCTTCCATAAAAACATACTTCAAGCCGCCGAAGAAGATAAGTCAGTTTTTACCATCTGTCAAGTGTAACATCCCTCTACAAGACGCAGGAGTATACAAGCTGGATTGTGAATGTGGTCTCTCTTACATAGGCCAAACAAGAAGATCGATAAAAACCCGCGTAAAAGAACACATAGCTGACGTGAAGCATCGTCGTTCTAGGAAGTCTGCAGTCTGTGACCATGTTCTGGATCATCCCAACCATTACATCAGATTTGATAGACCACAAATCCTTGCAAAAGAACACCGATTCCTACCAAGGATGATTCGCGAGGCTATTGAAATTAAAAAACATCCTAATTTCAATAGGGAAGATGGTTGGGTATTACCACCGGCTTGGGATCCTATTATTAATAAAATTAAATCAAAAACCAAGCATACCACTGCAAGGCTTCAAGACACAGTAAGCTCTTTCTGCGTAGATCGGACTAAAAAATAATAATTAAAAGCTGAAGGTACTCCGGGTTAACTATGACATCGGGACAACTGTCACCTCAGTCCCCCCGTGACCATGGGAGCTGTAAAGCGCCCGAAACGTCGGGTTATAAATAGTAAAACATTAAACGCGATAAAATCCGTAAAAATTAGTTTCATTTAAATGAGTAGTGTTCGCGTAAATATAAGAAATCATTATGTAAAATCTTTGACAAATATAAAGCATCGGCTTCAGTCGAAATTTGTGCAGTGGTACAGTACAAAATGTCACTAGCCATCGATATGCTTGTACATATCAGTATGGAAAATTGGCTGTATTAACATTGTGGCTTACGATTCGGTAAGATGAACACAACAATTACTGTTGGTATCCCGTCTAGGTACCGCCGCAGTGCCAGTTATTTTGACGTCAAGCAGACGTGTGCAAACATTACTCTCCTGTCTAAGAGCACAGATAGCTAGTATAATTAATTGCATATGACTTAAGAACTGATGTCTGAGGGTGACGAACGGAGTGTGGTGTCACACGGAAATGTTCTGGGTGGCACAGCATTTGTTATGGGCAAACGTTGCACTTACCATCAGGTGAACGTCTATCGTCACTATTTCCAATAAAAAAAGTTCAACGACTTGCTCGTCTCGTAAAAAAAATACTATTAAATCACGACCGTAAACCACACAATGATTAAAAGATTAATTTCATAGTAAAACATCTGTATTAATTTTTTTACAGCCGTCAGATTATTATAGATCGTTAGGTAGACCATAAAACAACTATGCATAATTACTTCGGCGAGATAATGTGGTAAAGTAGTTTGTTAAACCTTAAAAATAAAGTTTAATGATCCTTATAATACAAAAAGTGAAAAAAAATTATGCTTGCATACGCCGGTAGTGTATGCAGACTTGACTTAATATTTTTAAATAAAACTAATTTTAACGGATTTAACGCGTTTAATTTTCAACGATTTATAACCCGAGCAAGCAAGACTTCAAGACACAGCTCTTTCTGCGTAGATCGCACCAAAAATAATACTTAAAAGCTGAAGGTATTCCGAATTAACTATGACATCAGGACATCCGCCACCTCAGTCATCCCTCCCTCGTCATGGGTACTGTAAAGCGCTCGAAACGTCGAGTTACAAATAGTTGAAAATTCAACGCGATCCGTTAACATAAGGTTTATTTAAATGTGTAGTATTCGCGTAAATATAAAAAAATTAAAGTATTTCATAATTTTTTCATCATTTCCGACTATCACTAGTCCATTGCTGAACATAGATTGCCACAAAACACGTAAGTTTGTAGCTCTCATATTGGGGGAATTTTGCCATAGTTGCCACGCTTGGCAGGCGGGTTGGTAACCGCAGTTTATTTGTTGATGATGATGATGTTCCAGGAAGATGCTGCTGCCCATCGCCTGGTTTTCATTATCTCTCTGTCGACTTTTACGACACCCACGGAACGAGATGGAGTGGTAGATTCTCTAAAGCCGCCACCACACGGCACAGTATTTAGCTGTTTAAAGTAGATTAAATTATTTAGCTATAACAAATTTTGATAAATTCATCCGATTCAGTTTAAATAAAAATACCAAGTCAAAATAGAGGTTACTTGCAATTACTATTTGGACAACGGCGATAAATGATGATAGGATTCCTATGCAAGACTTCGTCTGTCCTATCTGAAGGGCTCCGCGAGCTAGTATAATCACTGGGTATATGAGACTTAAGAACCGATGTCTCTGGGCGACGGGCGCAGTGTGATGTCACACAGAAATGTTCTGGGTGACACAGCATTTGATATGGGCAGCAGTTGCACTTACTATCGCGCGAACGCTCTGCTCGTCTCGTCACTTTATCCAAAAAAAAAAACAATTATTACCAATTACTAGCGATCCGGCCCGTCTTCGCCCGTGTAAAGTTTTGTTTTAATAGTATAATACTTTTTTCCAGATCTGATTGATAACGACCGCGTGGCTTAGTGGTCAGAATACCTTACTTCTACGCCGCGGGTCCTGGGTTCGATTCCCAGCCGGAGCCGACATTTGTGCTAAAACACAAATTGTTGGTTTTCGGGTTTCGTCTGGTTGTGTTGTGATTGTCCCCGTGTTTCTGACACCGCATCCTAGCCTACCACCGATCTTATCGCATCAGTGTTACATCGGGCGCTGGTAGGTTGGGACGAGTGAGTTGCCTCTGTATTTGCGCGTACACATGTGGCACTATTATATCTCCTGCGCAGTTGATGGCTCTCGACAGTATTCGGGAGTGGTCGCCGTGGTCGAAATCGGAATGGAGAACATCATCAATGCTCAGCTTCTGAGCTGATGTAATTTTAATGCACATAAATCTTCCTGGAGGTGCTCAGATCGTAGCAGTTAAAACCGTTAAATGCAAATTCGTTCAGAGTTCGGCGCGGTCATACTGAAGGACAGACGCTCGCAAAGTGTAAAGTGTAGTTGTGTTTTACACAATGTATAGTAAAGTAAAAGTTAAAGTTTCAGCCAATAAATGTCCCACTACTGAGCACAGGCCTCCTCTCATTTCTGAGAGGGTTTTGGAGCTAGGAAGAATCCCGCCACGCTGCTCCAATGCGGGTTTGGCGGACTTCACATGTCTTCGAAATATTTTTAATTTCTCAGACATGCAGGTTTCCTCACGATGTTTTCCTTCACCGCCGAGCACGTGGTAAGTCAGCACTTAAAATTGCAATTAACAATTTTAGTGGTGCCGGCACCGGGAATCGAACCCAGGTCACTCGCGTACTGTGAAATTAAAAGCGAGCGCCTAGCCCGTGAGCTACCACAGCTCTTGTCACGGCACAATGTATAGATTGATTTTTTTTAGATATTTTAATTATTGATTCATCAGTCTGTGCGTCCATTTTAGATTAAGTTTTCCGCCTCACAGTAATGCTTTTCTGCGAGGCTGAATCAAAGTGTTATTAGAAACTTATTATAGTTACTTTTTGTATTGTGTAGAACCAATGTGGGCAAACGCGCTCCCTTCAGTGAGACTATTTTACTGACGTTATTTATTTTAACACCAGCTCAATTTATAAAGGCAGTAACTGAGAAATCACTAGTGGTAGGATTCCTAATCAGGAATCCATCTAGGTAGGTACCACCACAGGGCCAGTTATTTTGCCGTGAAGCAGTAGTGTGCAAACATTACTGTGTTTCGGTTTGAATGGCACTGTGAGCTAGCGTAATCACTGGGCCTATGAGACTTAAGAACTGATGTCTCAGGGTGACGGGCGCAGTGTGGTGTCACATAGTAATTTCCTGGGTGACACAGCATTTGTTATGGGCAGACGTTGCACTTACCATCAGGTGAACGTTTTGCCCGTTCCGTCACTTTTATGAAAAAAAAAAAAAACTAAATAAGAATTACAACCTTTAGTTACTGATTGCACAACCAACAAAACTCTTCATACATATTATTCATTTTAAGAGTTTAATAAAATTAGTATAGAAACCTTAGATATCATAAGTTATTTAAAAAATGTAGCTTGCTAACAATCTGTGACGTCATACGAAATGGTAATATTATTCTGTGGACAATGGTGCCGGTTATCGCTTAAGGTTTAACTAAAAATATAATAAATAGTTTAAGCATTATTATGTAACTGTTCTTGGTCCTAAATATTTATAAACAAAACGATGCCCCACAGTAGGATTTCTCCCGTATCGTACGTACGTTTTACAGACATATACCACACAAAACAACCAGTGCCGAAAACCAACATAGTAGGCTCCGGCTGGGATTCGAACCCAGAACCCGTAGCTCTACGCTAACCACTGGGCCACGCGGTCCTAAATAAATTAAATAAATAAATAAACTAAGACACAACATTTATGTCACTAGTTTTGATGGTGCTATTCCTTAGTAATTGTTATGCGGTTATGTTGTCAAAAACCAACCAGTCAAAAAACGTTCCACTGTAGAAAAGTGTTACATGCAGTGATACAGCATTCTGAAAGTAATTCCTCGAGGGGGATTTTATTGGAACTTCAGCAGACCTTGGGAACTTTTACTGGTGGTAGGATTCCTATGCAGGAATCCGTCTAGGTAGGTACCACCCCAGGGCCAGTTATTCTGCCGTGAAGCAGTAGTGCGCAAACATGACTGTGTTTCGTCTTGAAGGACACTGTGAGCTAGCGTAATCACTGGGCATATGAGACTTAAGAACTGGTGTCTCAGGGTGACGGGCGCATTGTGGTGTCACACTGTTCTGGGTGACATAGCATTTGTTAGGGGCAGACGTTGCACATAACATCAGGTGAACGCTTTGCTCGTTCCGTCACTTTTATTAAATTTAAAAAAAAATATGTTGACTACACGTCGAAACGTGCGAACCACGTCGCTACCATTTCGGTAAGAGTCGAAAAATACCTACTTCTCATTGCGTTCCCACCAGCAGTATAGTGACAGCGTTGCATATTACGTTGACGAATAAAAGATGTCCGTACCTCTTACGACACCTCGGTAGGAAAGAGGTAGGTGCTATTTTAGTCATACACCTATCGGCTGTACTATGTCACCTACACCTATAAACAAAAACGCCGCGCAATATTGTCACATATCACACGGCATTTCACAAAGCAGACTTCGAAATCTTTGATCACCGATCATCTTCACCCGACTTCTCCTGCCCTCCTCGGTGATTTCACTCATTCCTAAATTTGCAAGAGCATATCCATTGAACGAAGTTTGACAATGATGACGCGGTTATGGCACCCGGTAAAAGTTTTTGAAGACTCAAAAAATTATTTTGTGTCTGGAGAGGAACCAGAACAAACTGGTATAGCGTCATACTGCACTCTATCGAGTTGCAAGGGGATAACATTGAGAAAGACTTTTCGAAATATCGCCACTATATTTGCACGAAGCAGTGTCCACAAATAGTAGGAGAGGGGGAGAGGAAGATATGAGAATGGAAGAGGACGCGAGAGATCGAGAATGAAGATAGTTTATAGTTTTATTACATGCATTGATGAGTCTATCTGTGTGTGCATATAGTCTGTCGTATGTCTGTTCAAAGTGAAAATTCCTTCATTCAATTTAGGCTTGTTAAAAGCTCTTATGAATGTCAAAATATAATCCTGTTCGAAAAAAACATCGATCAACAACGGAAAGACCATCTCAGAGGACGAGATACAGATAAAGGAAAGAAACTATGAGTTCTTCCTTTTATTTCAATACCAGTTACATAATATGATTTATAAATTACATTAATTATGTTTGGTAGGCAGGGGGATTTGCAAGTGATGAGTGAGAGGTATTTCTTCACGTTAGTCCTTTATAATTAGAAACACTCCGACGAATGTGTCAAGTCATAAATTAATTTCCTTGAAAAGTTCTCGTAGCGAATTGGCGTTGGCATTTTTGAATAATTAATAATAAGTGGAAGTATGCAAATTAGACTAACTTTTTCTCGTCTGCTGTCCAATCCTTCTAATAGCAAAAACGGCCCGAACTTAAATTTGAAGTTATTTATTTAATGTGTCGGTTCCACTGTAGCTTGGAATTCACAAGAGATTCCCAGAAATACAATTAAATTTACAATAGAAAGATCGAAATTCTCTATCATCATAATATCATGCATCGACTGAGACATTGTAAAGTGTAAACATTTTGTTTTACCCCATTGAAAAGCAAATTATTTGCTGCAAACCGTTTGGAAGTAACATCAATACTGGTATATTTATTATAGTATTTGCTTGTCTTTCTTTGCAATAATTGTACTAAAGTTATAACTACATATGTAAGTTATAACTACATATGTAACAGTGTTGCCTCGCCTATCTGTGCATTAACAATTCGGCCCGTCTCGGTTATGTCCGTTTCGCAGCATTCGGTTAAATTTTTTGCGCGGAACCCCTATTCTTTTTTTAATCTAAACGTAAACTCAGTTACTCATAACATCAAAATCAGTCCAGCCGTTTCGGAGATTAGCCGGAACAAACTGACAAGTTTCAAAAATTGTTTTTTCTTCTAAGTACCATATATACTTTCACGACGACCGCGTGGCCTAGTGGTCGGAGTACCTGACGTCTAAGCCGCGGGTCCTGGGTTCGAATCCCAGCCCGAGCCAACATTTGTGCTTAAACATAAATTGTTGGTTTTCGGGTCTGGTTGTGATTGTCCCCGTGTTTCTCTGACACTGCATCCTAGCCTACCTCCGATCTTATCGCATCAGCGTTTCATCGGGCAGGGGTAGATTGGGACGAGTGAGTGCCTCTGTGTGGCACTACAATATCTCCTGCGCAGTTGATGGCTCTCGACAGTAGACGGAAGTTGTCGCCGTGGTCGGAATCGGCTAGGCGAACATCATACTTTCATATGCATTTGGCAAAAAGATGTTTTGATATTACAAACAGGCACGTAAATTTTATTTATTTATACAGATATCTCATATTTAGCACTATTAAAAATAATCATAGGAAAACAAAAAAATTACCGGCATACCTTTAAGACAGATAAGCTGACATGGTCAAGCAAATCAAGGCAGGTTGGATGTGCATAGGACTTGCACTGGTAGCAGCAAATCAAGTCCTCCGCTGCATTCAAACGGTTCCTCACATCGGTACCAAGGCACTCATTACACACTGGCACACCACCCTGATTTTGCTTCTGGAAAAAAAGAATTACTAGATATTAATAAAACAAACACAACATTTTTAATTTTTCTATTCTTATATTAGTCAAACACTACCACAGACATATCCAACATTAAACAGAATCAAAGCAGTGCAACATTTGTGTCATAAACATTTCAGGTACGAAGATAGATTTTAGGGTTTTTGAATATCAATCATTAAAATTCTTTATTTGTTGACAATAGAAATATATGTTTATTTAACACATTTTTAAAAGTATATATTTTTTTAACCATCAACCGTTTCGGAGATACCTCTGGTAACACTTGTGGCAGCGATCATATTAAAGCGATTTGGACAACTGGCCACATGCTGACACAACAAGGCATTAAAGCGAGCATGCCATACTCATTAAAAAAATATAACGGCTCATATATCATATTCAAAAGTAATCAACTTTACCTAATAAGAATTTCATGAAAATAGTACATTTACAATTACAAGAAATAATTAATGAACACTACACACTTAACTAATATTCAAAAGTACTAATGTGAATTTTAATGTCACTGATGTTGACCAACCTAGAATCTAATAATAAAGACATATTTATGTATGTTTGGAAAGTATTATTCGTTCACTAAGAAAACATAACTATATGTAAATTTATTTAGTCATTAACAAAACATTAATTTAAAATGAAATTAAATCCCTGCAATATTTTTTGTATGCCATAAATAAGCATTAAAAACTATTTTTTGCATAATTAATGTAATAAAACTTGGTTTACAAAAAAACTTCACAGTTTAGATTGTCTGCCCAAAACTGCTTAATAGCAGAATAAGTTGCAACGGAATGACAGACTCCTGCACAGGAATCCTACCACAAGCGAATTACATAAAAATTTGGCTCAAGTATAGATATAGTATAGTCAAGATTGATTAGATTGTAGATTGCAAAGGGTAGGTTTCCGTAACCCTACGTCTAGCGCGTATTTTGCGCGAAATAACAAGTACTTTAATAACCTAGAAAACTAATAGATTTTACGGAGTCTTTAAAACATTGGTTTTTCGAAAACACCCCAGTTAATATTTACATAGAGCAGGAGTCGGCCACCTTCTGAGTTGGAAGAAGAAAATTACAATTTACAAAATTTCAAAGTTTCAAAGAGCCACAAAAATTTTTCTTGCTAACAATAAATAGTACTTGCATAAATAGTTTTTTGATAAAAAAACTAATCAATTTATTCATATATAACAAGTGTTTTTTTAACATCAAATTTGATAATATATATATATTATATATGGTATTATTAGATAATCACTAATTATTTAAGTAAAAAATTAAAACAATTAAACATTTACAACACTAACTTGTACTTCAATAACAAACAATTTCAATGATCAAACAAATTTAATGGGAGCGTTGGCTTTGCATGGTTATTCAAGTAGAAAATTTAAACTTTACTAAACAATGTAACTTGTTTAAAAAAAAAAATTACATACATTTGAGCAAACAAATTCAATGGGATTGTTGGCTTTGCATGGTTTTAGAAAGTTTAGATATAAGTAATATTTGCATATGGAACTAAATAGCCGCAGCTTCACATCCAAAGAGCCGCATGTGGCTTGCGAGCGGCAGGTTGCCGACCCCTGACATATATCAATATTCAAAATGTCGAAAAAACTATAGGGTCTTCTGAGTCTGTTTGGAAGGATTTAATATAAAAAACTGCTATTGCATTTGATATATGTTTCACAAATTATAGATTGCAGATTTTCACACAAACCCTGCAACACTACAACAACTCCTAATACTCTGTCTATGTCTAATTCTCTCAAAGTTTAGTTTTCTGAAGGTTTAACTTCTAACGCGTATGAACTGCACACATTTTTATTTTATTCTACACAGATTTGTGGGAATGTAGGCATGGTTTACTACATGGTTCAAATCTTGTAAATCAATTTGAACCTAGTTTTGAATGTCCGATTGAGCTCAAATTTTGCATACCAATGTAGCTTCAATGACAATACAATAATATAGCACCATGATGATAGATCTGAAGTTGGCCATAGGAATTTCTCAACTAAGCATTTACATTGTTTTAACGAGTACTAAATCCCCAGCAACATTTCTAGTTCACCGATGGACATAAAAACACAAAAAGCTTATAAAACAATATGATTTTGGTTTACAGCTTGTCTTTTTTAGAAAGCTTGTCTTTTTTATTAGTGATTAATCCATTACAATACTTTTTTGTTAATTCTAATATCCTTGTGTACAAAGGTATCAAACAGCTTCTATTAACATTTCATTCAATAATAGTTGAATTCAATAGCTAAAACATTCTCAAAGAACATAAATAACAATCTAAGGGTTTATTTTATGATCATAGGTATTATTATTAATTTTAAACTCATTTTTTAGTTTTATATGCGCCTATTATCCTACCATTAACAAAAATATATTATAAAATTATATACTTTAATATTATAATTAACTTCTATAGAATATTACAACTTTAAATATTGCATGAAGATTATTATGTATTAAAAAAATTACATCTTTACAAAGCACTGAAATGAGATAAAATTAAAACAATTTACTGTATCTTATGTATCTTATCTGACATAAACATTTTTAATTAGCTGTTACGGAACGAATATTTTTTTAATACAGCATAGCATGAAACATGTTTATTTTGAGCACCTTATGCAATTCTTTTTTGTACCTTTCACACCAGTTACCTTCAGTTTAGTTAAGGTCATTAACCTTGAAATTGAACTTGCCATTCATTTTTCAATGAGAACATAAATCACTTATACAACTTTGTTTATGTTGTTGTTTACAAATAAAATCGAAAACATACCTTTTCTGGAGTATCCGGGAGGGACTTCAAGCGCTGCTTGTGGGGACGGTCCGATGAAGTCAAAGGCCTCTCAGTAGCCCTATAATTCCCGGAGTGATGTGTCACCAATCCTCGTGCAACTGCGCGTTTAGCTGCAGCACGTAGTATGGTTCTCACATCTGCTCCAGATTCCACAGTCAATTGATAAGCTTGACGTAAATATCTTTCTATATTCTTCAAGCTCGAACCATCCCTTTCGCCCAATTCCCTAACAGCTTTAGCCACTGCGCGCGATATGTCCACATCAGAAGCGATTCTCAAAATCCTACTTTGCAGCCCGCCAGGATCTTTATAGGAACTCTGTCCCTTGTTATACACCTTCAAAACGGTGCCCTCCCGCACTGCCCGCTCCAGGCGTTCTGAAACCACATCCTCGTGATAGTTGTGATGCTGTCTTATTGCATGACATATCCGCTCTACACTTGGCCGCTGTTTTTGCGACCGTATCTTATGTATCGCCTCGAGTATCCATCGCTTCCACACTTCTTTCCCTACTTCGTCCGGATCAGTCATCTTTGTCACAGATTATTTCTTATTGCCGTCTGAGTAACGGTACGGTATTGCTGTTCGAGATGTGTCAACACCCATCGTATTTTGGCGCCTCGAGCGAAATTCCATTTTACAGAATGGAACCTCGCCGAAAGCTGCCGCGGTTCTCAACCGCGACGCGAGACCCTAATTTATAACATATCCGCAAAACATTTGCTTGCCGATGACACATCGGGCCTCACAAGCGGGTTTTGGCGGAGCGGGCATACGACGGCGGCCATCTTGTGGCGATCTAAATTTACGTAGTTAACCAATACACGCGACGTAAATAATGCTAACTCAAGCAACAATTTCACATGAACAACAATCTGACACTTTACACTTCTACAAAACTGTATTTATTTTCACAAACAATTAAAATAAGAAGATAATGCAAAAGATTTCTTTCCGGTTCCTTTTTTTCACAACGCACTTCACCAAACAAACAACAAAGTCTTAACGCACGTATTAATTAAATGATTAATGTTAATAATCAATTGTTTGTTGTAATTTAACATTCATGTTCATTAAATATTGCGAAATATACTTGAAAACATTCACAAAACACCAACAAAAGGCTCTTCAAAATGGCTATCAATCAGTTTCCTTGCTATATGAAAAAATCATTTCGATATCCTGTCGGTCACATAATGTATTGCCATTTGTAATTAGAATTAACATCTTATTAAATAACAATGGTTTTTCTTGTCTATGGCAATGTAATAACACTATGTAGCAGAAGCATATGTTAATAGTAACATTATTTTAAATTGCTATAATTTTTAATGCCTCAAAATCGAAACCAATTACCGGTATTAACCGTGGTGATAGTTTCGCTTTTGGCTGTATGCCATTTTAAATTTTACTATTCAAAAAAAGTAAGAAAAAAATAAAACAGTATATCTGCGCGCTTTTCAATATTATTTTTTATTTATTTATTCATAGAAATAGTCGTAAACTTTTTTCCAGTATCAAGTCACATAACCAGGTATAAATATACGATCTTCAAATAAATAGCAATCTTTAAGCAGCAAGACATCAAAATTTCTATCGACAGTAAAATGATGGTTCACTTTTACTGAAGATTTGCTGGACTGATGCACTCAAAACGAATAGTACAATTATGGTCTTGAATTGAATTTTTCAATCACTGTACAATTTCTTTTTATTGTGTAAAGTGATGAAACGAGTAAAACGTTCACCTGATGGTAAGTGCAACGTGTGCCCTTAACAAATGCTGTGCCACCCAGAAAACTTTCTGTGTGTCACCACACTGTGCCCTGTATCACCCTGAGACATAGGTACCTTAAGTCTCATATGCCCAGTGATTACGTTAGCTCACAGTGCCCTTGAAAGCAAAACACAGTAATGTTTTCACACTACTGCTTCACGGTAGAATAACAGGCCCTGGGCCGGTACCTACCTAGACGGACTCCTGCATAGAAATCCTACATTAAATTCAAAATATACACAGAAATTGCTAGATTCTAAAAAACAATACCGGCACTTTTCGAGTTGGCGCCAAAATTCCGCTTTTCAATATTTCATTTAGATTGACGAATTGTTTGGCGCGTCCGAAAGTTTGGTGAAAGTTAGAAGAAACACAAAAATTAAAATTTTTGGAGTTTATTGCTAATATGATTATTCGTAACTGTATTTTATGTTTATAAGCGATTTTTTTACTAAAATGCGTTGGTATTGCGGAGATTTCTTTACTTGATTCATCAAAAGAAATATGGTATGCCAAAAGGGTATAGCCATCCTATTATATTCTGAATGAGTGATTGCATGGGTTTTATTTGTTTTTTTCTACAGCAATGTCTAAGAGGATCTGCAAAGTTGGAGAAATAATAGATTTACTTCCTTTCTAAAGATTTAGTGGATGGGACAAGAGAAGAGTTGCTGAAGTTCTACCATCATACATATTAACCGACCTCTTTGAACTTTATTTTATTTTCTTTGTATTTGAATTGATAGACTTCTTCTACTGTGTAATAGACAAAGCTAAAAAATAAAGCATCTAAGTCAATTGATAAGTCAAGAAAGCAATACTACTGCATTAAGACAATATTACAAAATTCTTATTTTTCATCTGTCTGTCGTTCGTTATTCTAATATTTGATCCCCAGTCTTTACAAGTCACTTGACTAGTCAACAAAATTTGCATTTTCCTTTTATATCAGGAGTAATGGCAATAAGCAGATAAAAAAATAAGAATTAATTGCAATGAAAATGATGAACACTAACTGAAACGTCGGGTTATGAATAGTTCAAAATTAAACACTATGAAATCTGTAAAACACAGTTTTGTTTAAATGTGTAGAATTCGCGTAAATATAAGATATCATGCACATCGTACATAATGTCATGTATAAAATACATTATTTAAGTACAATATAACATATTTGGTGGCCGGGGAGTTGCAACTGCAGAATACGAGTTAGTTATTTCCTCATATCTATGTATTGATCAATTTTATAATACGCTTTTTCTAATAATGTATTCTTGACTACTTTGTTGAATTCTGTCAGTTTTTGCGTCACAGTTTTAGTAATAAAAAAAAATATTATAAAATTTTATGGATTTACTAAGAAAAGAATTTCTAGTTGGGTCAACTTAAACGCAGGAACCTCTAGTGAGTCGCCTCGGCCCATTCTACTTGATACAGTCACTTTTGTATTAAATAAATTCATACGTTTTCGTACGTACATTATATTTTCATAAATATGCAACGACGGAAGTGTCAAAATATTAGTCTCCTTGAAAAGTTCTCGTAGCGACTCGTGGGGACCTAACTGCGGTTACCAACCCACCTGCTATGCGTGGAAACTAGGGCAAAATCCCCCAAAAATGACATCTACAAGCTTTTGTGGCAATCTATGGGCAAGCCTATGTTGAGCGGTGGACTAGTGAAAGGTTGAAGTGATATGATGTAAAATAGACTCATTTAGCTATATCCTCATTAGTCAGCTGTCTAAACCTTCTAGTAGCAAAAATGGCAGAACTTAAATTCCAAGCCATTTTTTTAATATGTGCTCCCCCCTGTAGCTTGGAGTCAATAGCATTTCCAAGAAATACAGTTGAATTTTCAAAGGCCATGATGCCTATGTCGCCTTACAGCAAGTTGGTGCCACTCATAGCAAAGCCTCACGGCAAGCCGTTACCGCCTCTCGACAAGCCGCTGCCTCCTCACGACAAGCCGCTGCCACCGCACGACAAGCCTGTGCCGCCTCATAGCAAGCCACTGCCGCCTCACGGATAGCCCCCCCGCCTTACCGCGTATCCCTGCTGCCTCACAGCAACCTCCCGTCGTTCCACAACAAGCCCCAGACGCCTCACAACAAGCCGCCACACGGTAAGCCCCTCCACCTCACGGCAAGCGACTTAGGGTTAGTCGGCCACTTCGCCGCCGTCTTCAACGACGACGATGTTTCCACCCTCATAAAGGCACTCAAGGATACCAATGGTAAGTCCGAAGATAGGATCGCCGCAGCTATGCGGTATCAACACGTAGTATCAGTTATCGTCAACATCCAAGCCTCATAACCCGTCTGAAGTGCCGTGACTTCAATCCAACTCGACTATCTCACTCACAACACACACACTTACACTATCATAATTAAGAAACATAATTATCTTTCGCGATACCGCCACCCTTCAGGCTGGCTTTCGCTAAATATGATTACGATAAGAAGCGTTGCTGGAGTTTCTTGCGCCAATTCTTCTCCAGCCTCTACACACTCCGAATTGGTGGTAAATGTAAATATTTTTATCGTTCCCCAGATCGAGTTAACTGATCGAGCCGTGGTTCGGTCCTCTCGGGCACTTTCGAGTCAGTTTCGCGCACAGGGTAACGGTCTAAGCCGAGGTTCCCTTGAAGCTCGGAAGCCCTTGCGTTAGTTAACTATAATAAAGAGTTCGGTTAAGCGACCTCCGCGTTTGTTTTCAATCCGGGCGTAGTGGTAGGATTTCCATGCAGGAATCCGTCTAGGAACCACTCAGGGCCAGTTATTCTGCCGTGAAGCAGTAGCGTAAAAATATTACTGTGTTTCGGCACTGAGAGCTAGCGACATCAAATTGCAATTTTTTTTTATTGAAAAAAGGGACGAAACTTCACCTGATGATAAGTGCAACGTCTGCCCATAAGAAATGTTGTGTCACTCAGAACATTTCTGTGTGACACCACACTGCGTCACCCTGAGACGTTAGTTATTAAGTCTCTTATGCCCAGTGATTATGCTAGCTCTTGGTGCCCATCAATCCGAAACACAGTAATGTTTGCACACTATTGCTTCACGTCAGAATAACTGGCCCTGGACCGGTACCTACAACTAGATGGATTACTGCATAGGAATTCTACCACCAGTAAAAAATATGAGACTTACGGTGTCATATACGCAGTGATTACGCTGGGATTAAGGGCGCAGTGTGATGCCACACATAATTGTTCTGAGTAGCATAGTATTTGTTGTGGTCGGACGTTGCACTTACCACTTGTTGACTTTGCTCGTCTCGACACTTTATCCAATAAAAACCCTTCACTGGCCCACAGGCCAACAGTGACGATCAATCATAAAAAAGCGGTAGTTGTTTTAAGATTCGTGTTGTTTCTTTCTAAATGAATCGCATTGATATTCTGTAAATAAAAATGCATTTATAAAGTTTTTATACATATTTCACACTGAGCATTTATCGATCTCCATACGGATTCCTCCTCCATTCTTCTCTTCCGAAAGAGTAGTTCCACCTGTATGTACTATGCGAATTGTAAATTATACAAATTTTTGAATTGCATACCCTTGTTTTATTTATTTATAAAACTTTACATACATAATGTATATAGGCGGACATAATTGCCTGAGGCATTCTCTACCAGTCAACCTCAAGGGTCCGAGATTGAAAGAGGTAGGTGTAAAAGTTTCAGCCTATAAATGTCCCACTGCTGAGCACAGGCCTCCTCTAATTTCTGAAAAGGTTTTGGAGCTAGGAATAATCCGCCACGCTGCTCAAATACGGGTTGGCGGACTGCACATGTCTTCGAAATATTTTTTATTTCTCAGACATGAAGGTTTCCTCACGATGTTTTCATTAACCGCCGAGCAGATGGTAAATTAGCACTTAAAATTGCAATTAACAATTTTAGTGGTGCCGGCACCAAGATCGTACCCAGGTCACTCGCATACTATGAAATTTAAAGCGAGCGCCTAGCCGCTGCTATGTAGGTGTAGTTACATGAAATATAGACAAATATATGCATACATATATGAATACTAATACACACACATATTAATAAATATATACATAAATACATATAAATAAATAATAAAAAGTAAATAAACTATTACTGAGCTGATTCTGCCAGTACTGGCCAGTACTGGCCTTTCAAGCTTTACCGAATTTCGATTTCAGATTTCTCCTGTATCATGGGTGTGTTTACCGAAACCCGAAAACTAACAATTTGTGTTTTGCACAAATGTTGGCTTCGGCTGGGATTCATGGCGTAGAAATCAGGTACTCAGTGGGTAAGTTTTGCCTGTGCTTGCTCGCGTGCTTCTTATATCAGAATCACAGTCGCAGAAAAACCAAAAAATATGAAATATATAGACAAAACAATAACATAAAATATATATTTACTGGTGGTAGGATTTCTATGCAGGTATCCGTCTAGGTAGGTACCACTCCAAGCCAGTAATTCTGCCGTGAAGTAGTATTGTGCAAACATTACTGTGTTTCGGTTCGAAGGGCACTGAGAGCTAGCGTAATCACTGGGGATATGAGACTTATGAACTGATAACTCTGGGTGACGAGCGCAGTGGGGTGTCACACAGGGATGTTCTGGATGACGCAGCATTTGTTATGGGTAGACGTTGCGCTTACCATCAGGTGAACGTTTTGCTCGTTACGTCACTTTATTAAATAAATTATATATATATATATATATATATATATATATATATATATATATATATAAATGCACCATAAAAAATAATCATGCTTTTTTTACGGTGCATTTACAAAATTAAAAGGCATCATGACGGCGTTTGCTTAATGTATGCACTTTCCATATATTAAAAAGTACTCTGTGGTATGCACTTACTTGGCATAAATCATTCTTTTTTAACCCACAGAATACTTTTAACCTAATTCTCAATGTACCTAACATACCTTAACATCTGATTATTACTAAATTTCTTAAATTTTATTGTTGTGTGATCCTTGTAGCTGCAGGTGCTGCCGTTCCAAAAAAATGAACCTTCGGATTCGACTTTGAGTGATTTTCTTACCAAATGGTCTTACAACAATGGGCTTTTTTATTTGACTAAAATCTCCCTATTCGCTTCACACTTTCTCTTTATATACTTTAGATACGTTTTCAATATCCGCACCGAATGATAAAATTCCATTTTCTCACGGTCTGGGAAGTAATATTCTGTTTTACTGGAAAGATGTTGATGATGTCAAACTCTATTTACTTAATTTAATTTTTTTTTCTTTAATTTCTTCATCATCATCATCATTTCAGCCTATTACAGTCCACTGTTGAACATAGGCCTCCCCCATAGATTGCCACAAAACACGGTCTTGAGCCACCTGCATCCATCGACTTCCCGCAAAACCGTGCAGGTCGTCGCTCCATCTAGTGGGGGGGCGCCCTACACTGCGTTTGCCGGTACGAGGTTGCCACTCTAGAACCTTTCCTCCCCAACGGTTGTCGGTTCTACGGGCTATATGGCCGGCCCATTGCCACTTCAGCTTGCTAAACCTTAGGGCTACGTCGATTACTTTAGTTCTGCTGCGGATAACATCGTTGCGGATTTTATCTCGCAGAGAAACTCCGAGCATAGCCCTTTCCATAGCTCGCTGCGCGACTCTGAGCTTCCTCATGCGGCCTGCAGTGAAGGACCACGTTTCGGTTCCGTAAGTCATCACTGGCAACACGCACTGGTTGTATACTTTTGTTTTCAGGCATTGAGGTATACTCGACGAGAAGATGTGACGTAGTTTCCCGAACGCTGCCCAGCCGAGTTGGATCCGTCGATTAACCTCTTGGTCGAAGTTGGACCTACCTAGTCGGACAATCTGTCCTAGGTATACATATTCGTCGACAACTTCGATCGTAGTGTTCCCAATAACAACCGGTATAGGTGTGACATGGACGTTAGACATGATCTTCGTCTTGTCCATGTTCATCTTAAGACCCACCTGTTGGGAGACACTATTGAGGTCACTGAGCATAGCGCTGAGGTCCTCCAGCGATTCTGCCATTATGACTATGTCGTCGGCAAATCGAAGGATGTTCGCCATTGACGTTGATACCGTATCCTTTCCAGTTCAGTAGCTTGAAGACATCTTCCAATGCAGCGGTGAAGAGTTTCGGGGATATAACATCACCCTGTCTTACACCTTTCTGCAATTGGATCGGTTTTGTACTCTGGTTCTGTACTCGGATAGCCATCGTAGCATTGGTATACAAGCACTGCAGCACATCGATATACCGACAGTCAATTCGGCACCGCTGAAGCGACCGTAGCACCGCCCAAATTTCGACGGAATCAAAGGCTTTCTCATAGTCCACATACGCCAGACATAGCGGGAGATTGTACTCATCGGTCTTTTGTACAATCTGGCGAAGAGTATGTATGTGGTCTATGGTACTAAAGCCTTTTCGGAATCCGGCTTGTTCGGGAGGCTGGAAGTCGTCAAGTCTGCTTGCGAAACGATTCGTAATGACTCTCGAAAACAGCACGTAGACGCGGCTCAGAAGCGATATCGGTCTATAGTTCTTCAAGAGGGCATTATCGCCCTTCTTGAAGAACAGGACAACCACGCTTCTGCTCCACGCTTCCGGCGTAGCGCCGCTGTGGATGACGGAATTAAATAGCTTCTGAAGGACTAAAAGTACCGGTTTTCCACCCGCTTTCAGAAGCTCCGCTGTAATTCCGTCCTCGCCCGGCGCTTTGCCATTCTTGAGCTGTTTGAGAGCCATACTAATCTCACTCAGACTGACGTCCGGGATATCGTCGGAATAGTGTCGGACGAGATTTGCTCTTGGGTCGTTACTCACACTAGTGTGTGGCTCCAACGACGATGTGTACAGCTGTCCATAGAATCTCTCGATCTCACTCAAAATCTCTGGTCCAGCGGAAATGACGCCACCGCTATCGGTCCTCAACTTAGTCAGTTGGCTTTTTCCGGCAGACAATACGAGCAGTATTGAAGAAGCGTAGGTCTCGCCGCATACATTTGGAGATCTGTCTGTTCAGTTGCCGATATGCTGACGCATCAGTTGAGGACTGCAGCCTCATTTCTCGCCTAGCCTCCATGAGATTGAGAGTACTCTTTAATTTAAAAAGTAGTAATTTCTGTAATCAATTTTAAACAATAAGTCGATATGGTATTCTCTTTGGATTTTGGAATATCGCTGTCGGGATTTTTTGTTTTGAATTGAATAATCTTTATCACCTAGCGTTTATTTATCATAGGCATAGCTATCGCCGTATTAGGCGTAACAATGACACGGGACAAAGGCAAAGGAGCCCGGTGTATGTAACCAAAAATTCGTAAAATTCTTATTAATCTTATTAATAATAATTTGAGGATAATTAGGCCCGTTGTGAAAGAAAATTAAAAATATGATTCCCATTTGACTTCCTATTTTTGACCCTTCCTGTTACAACCTGATTAAAGATTATCTTATGACTTCTATGAGACAAGAATTGTAGCAGAAAATCTTGAAAAACCATGAATGTTTTAACAAATAAGTTTGTTATTTATTAAACTTTTCTTTTTTCTTCGTATATTTCGAGTGTTGAGTATTTAAAGTATTATGAGATTGGTAATGGACTGAGTGGAAATTCAATTCAAGATCGAGCCTATCGCTTTGTGTACAGCAAATGCTCTCCATTATATTTATCTATAGCAACATGATCATGAAACCCATAAGTGAATAGTCCATGTGTAAAACTTCTTAAATGTTAAATTTATGATTTCTAAAATAAAATCTCATAAGAGGATCTATAATAAATATATATATTTCATCAATAAAAGATATATTTAAAGGTAATAGGATAAAGATATATTTAAAGCTATAAAATAAATAGGCCCCATGGAGGGAATTTAGTCACACATTTCTGTTGCACTTGCAGCCAAATTCGAACTCTCTGTCCCTGAGGTGCACGGTACCTGGATACCAATGTGGATAATGAAGAGTTAAAGGCTATTGTGGAAGCGGATCCATCGCAAACCACTTCAGGGCTTCGCTGTGAGTGATAAAACTGTTTTAATCCACTTGAAGCAAACAGGGAAATTAAAAAAGCGCTAACTGGAGCAAACCAGCAAACACGCGTCGACTGATGCGTTAGATTGCTCAACCGGAACAATAATGAAGGGATCTTAAATCAGGTCATGAAACCTGTGATGAAAAGTGGATCCTGTACGATAATCGGAAAAGCTCGTCGCAATGGCTGAACCCTGGAAAACCTGCCAAATCCTGTCCCAAGCGAAAATTTACTCAGAAAAAGTTAGAATAGAATAGAATAGAATATTTTTTATTCAATATAGATCATTTACATAACACTTATTGAACGTAATTTTTTTCAAAACTACACTGGTTCGCAAAGAAATGCCTCTGTCCTGGGAAGAACCAGTAAGAAACCCAGGGGGATTATTTTTTTGAGTTATTTTAAATATACAATTACAGTTTTATTTAAAATTTGTTATTTTAAATATACATTAACAGCAGTTTTATAAAGATGTAGAAATAGCTTGGCAGCGATCACCTCATTCCCAGGGGTTATCATCATCCATGTATTCCTTAATATTATAATAACCCTTCTTAAAGTCTTTTTTTTTTAGGACTGATGGTCCCTGTTAGCCCGAAGGCTTTTACAGCTTCGCCGGATTGAAAGGTGGCATAACGCTGAGGGCGCTTAGCCGAAACCTTTATTTATGGATGACTGGCGCAAAGGCCCCCGAGGGGGGACCTCGGCTTGGACCGTCATCCTGTTCGCGAGAGTAACAGACTCGAGGATGCCCAAGGGGACCGGCCTCGGCTCGGTCAGTTACTGCAATCGGGAGGGCAATATTACTACTACTATCATTACTAATACCATGATTATTATTAGATAGGTTTACCACCAATTCGGAATGCGTTTCCGCTGGAGAAGAAATGGCGCAAGAAACTCCAGCGACGCTTCTGCTTATGACACTACTGCTAGGGGAGAACCGGCCTGAGATGCGGCGGTATCGCGAATAACTTTGTCTGATACGCCCACGCCGACGGCGGGGGCGGTATGATGGTGATAATGTGTGTTTGTGTAGTGTTGAGTAGAGCTTTTGGACCCTAGTGGTCGCGTCGTCAGGGTCCTCGAGGACGTGCCTCGGTCTCCTTTTTCCGCGGGTCGAGTTTTGGTGTATCACGAGGGGGTTGTATGTGGCGGCACTGACAACCAGTGGGTTGGGGTGCGTGGCGGCAGAGTCGAAGTATCGGCGAGAGGCCAACTTTAGATATTGGGCTATGGTAGGAAGCCCTAAATCGATATGAAGGTTAGCATTACGCACGAACCACGGTGCTTCCGTGGCTTTACGCATGAATTGATTTTGTATTACCTGAAGTCGGTGAATTTGACGCGGGGAGGCATGCGCAAATACGGGGCTTGCGTATGTCATAATTGGCCGAATACAGGCTTTGTAAAGTGTAATTTTATTACGTAGGGACATTTTGCTATTTTTATTTAGTAACGGATGTAATCGGCCGAGGACGAACGCCGCTCGGTTCCTTACTCGGTTAATATGTGGACCGAAGCTGAGTCTCGAGTCTAATAGGACGCCTAAGTATTTGACTGTCTTTTCCCAGGGGATTGGACGATCGAATAACTCTATGGTGGGGAGATGCGGCGTAATGCGCCACGAGAAGTACATGGCTGCACTTTTGATGGGGTTGACCTCGATCCTCCATTTCCGAAACCAGTTCCCGAGGGTTCGGGCTGCGGATTGGAGGCGTTTAGAGATAGTGTCTGGATTACGTCCAGACACATAGAGGCAGGTATCATATACAAAGAGGGCGAGTTCGACGCCGCTGGTGTGCGGTATGTCGTTCGTGAAAAGGGTGTAGAGCACGGGACCTAGGACTGAGCCTTGTGGTACGCCGGCTAGGATGGGATGTGATTCGGATCGCACCCCCTCGCGGTAGCGGAAGGTTCGACTGCGTAAGAAATCTCGTATGATGAGTACGAGGCGATCTGGCACACCGAGTCCATATAACTTGTATATGAGCCCGTTGTGCCAGACCTTGTCGAACGCTTTCGCCACGTCGAAGAAGAGCGCTCCGGTATGAAGCCCGCGTATGAAGCGGGATTGAATGTGCTCCGTTATGCGGTGCACCTGCTGGGTACATGAGTATTTGGAACGGAATCCAAACTGCTCGTCGATGGGGATCCCTTGAGACTGCATGAAGTCTCTTAAGCGGGCGAGAAGTAGGCGTTCGTATATCTTGCCTAAAGCCTTGAGGAGGCTTATAGGCCGATATGCGGTGGGATCGGACGGGTGATTAGAGCACTTTAGAATCCCTACGACCTCTGCTTCTTTCCTCTCTACTCGAGCTGCGTTGTAGATTAATACCAATAGCTGAATGATGGTAGTACGCAGGAGCTTAACTACTTTGTTAGTGATACCATCGGGACCGGGAGATTTCCTCGGACGGAGGTTTTTAACAATAGACTCTACTTCGGTGCTGTTAACCGGCGGTATGGAATCGCGGAGCGGTTGAGAAGCCTTCCGATCGACCTCGCTGTCGACTAACGCGACGTGGGGGAGTCGACCGGTAAGGTGCTTGGGGAGCATTGAGTTTTTAGGCTGTCAGCTAGACATTCTGCCTTTTCTTCGTCTAGGAAGGCAAGCGGTTGGTTGGGTCGTACTAAAGGGGGCATTGAACGGGAGGTGCCTCCTTTTAGTGATTTTGGAAGTCGCCAGAAGGCGAGGTGAGACGGTTCGATGTTAATGAGACTGTTATCCCACCGATCGTTTCTGTGCTCCTGCATACGTGTTCGGACCTCACGTTGCAGGGTGCGTAGTGTTGTTCTATTGCTGTCGGTAGGATATAAGTCGTGAGCGCGAGTGGCTGCGTTCTTGCGCCTCATTAGGTCTCTAATGTCGTTAGGCAGGACCCAGCGGTGGTCGTCCGCCACTGGGACCTGTCTCGAGGAATCCTCGACGACAGTTTGGATGTGCCTAGTGAGTGCATGAGCCTCAAGGTTCGTGTCACCGACTGAATTGATGGTGGATGGAATCGCATCAAGGTGCAGAGAAGTTTGCTTAAGTTTTTCGGCTAGCTTTTGCCAGTCGACTACTGTTTTTTGGGTTGGCTTGGACGGAAGGTCCTAGCCGAAGTAGAACGGGGCGGTGATCAGATGTTAGTTCGTGGATCACCTCTATATCGCGGATGGCGAGATTTATGTTGCTAAGAATGGCTATGTCAAGCACATCCGGCGTGTGTCCCAGTGTATGCGGGAAGTGGGTCGGTATTGTAGGCGCCAGGACGTCGAAATCGAGGAGGTCGACAAGCGAGTCTAGGGCCACCCCACGCGGTTAGGTTGTTATTGAGTTCCACCGGGTGTGCTTGCTATTAAAGTCGCCGGCAAGGATAGTTGAGCTCCCGAGAGAGAGAAGTGCTTCGAAGTCGTTGCGCGTGATTTTGGCGTCATTTCTACATGGTAAGTAGACAGACGCGATAGTAATGGGGGAGTGGCCGGTCATGGGTAACTGACAGACCGATGCTTCAAGATGGCTGAGTAGTAGATAAGAGTGCCGCCTTTCGCAGCGGTAACTCTATCGTTCCGAATGATGTTGTAATTTGCGATTTTGGGAACGCGAGTGTGCGGTTTCAAAAAAGTCTCTTGCACGAGTAGTACGTAGACTTGGTGGTCGCGAGTGAAATTGAAGATTTCATCGCGTTGGTTTTGTATACCGTTAGCGTTAAAAAATGCTACGTTAAGGGAGCGCAGTTTCTCTTTGCCTATGTGAGTCATTTTTAAGCCCTAAAATTTACAATAGCGTTAATCACTCTTTGATAGCGCATCGTAGCGGCGATCCTCTCACTGGGATTATTGTTGGTATTCCGGAGAGCCGTTGCGAGAGCTGTGATGTCGGCTCCGTTGAAGGCGGTGGCGAAGCGACTGACTAAGTCTAGGTCGCTTTCGACGACCGGTCGGCTCGCGACAGGTGCGACTGGTGCTCGGGGCACAATGACGCAAATTTGCGATGCATCGATGCCCCGGACCGGACGCCCCAAGCACAGGGCGGTGTACTGGTGGTCGGCAAAAATTGCGCGACTTCGCGCGATCTGTTTGCGGTGCCGACGCCAGTATACTAGAGCCCGAAGGAGAAGGCGAGCTCCGGCAGAAGAGACAGCCAGTCTCTACGGGGCATATCGAGCGGCTACAAAGGCGTTGCAGCTTGCAATTGCGGACGCCAGATCTCGGTCCTGGAACGAGCTCCTGGAGGGACTCAAAGAGAATCCGTGAGGGCGTCCTTACTGGATGGTGTTGGGTAAACTTCGGCAATGGACGCCCCCGGTGACGGAGACTCTAGATCCGGACCTGCTGGGACAAGTGATCACGTCGCTTTTCCCGGAGGGCCGGTCAAGTCCCTGTGGGAGGGAGATCCAGTGCGGTGTTCCGCAGGGGTCGGTGTTGGGCCCGTTACTGTGGAACATCGCCTACGATGCAGTCCTGCGCGTCGATCTTCCCGCTGGTGTAAACGTCATCTGCTATGCAGATCACACACTGGTGGTCGCCAGCGGGAACACCTTCGAGAGGACCAAGGAGCTCGCCGAGCTTGGGGCGGAAGTCGTCGTCGCCAAAATCCACCAGTTGGGACTGGAGATAGCCCCTCACAAGACCGAGGCGCTATGGTTCCACAAATTGCCACGCAGCAAGGAACCTCCCGACTCGTGCGTCCGAGTAGGCGGGTCTGAAGTCAGAGTGGGCCGGTATATGAAATACCTGGGCCTGCATCTGGATAGTCGCTGGGGCTTCGAAGAACACTTCGAGCGCCTAGTCCCCCGGATCGAGAGGGTAGCGGGTGCCATGCACAGACTACTGCCCAATCTCGGGGGGCCGAGGGAGGAAGTCCGCCGCCTCTATGCGGGAGTAGTACGATCCGTAGCCTTGTACGGGGCGCCCGTATGGGCAAAAAGGCTAGCCATCCGACGCTGTAGAACAAAACTCTACAGTGTCCAGCGGAGGATGGCCATACGGATCGTACGAGGATACCGCACGGTATCTTTTGAGGCGGCGACCGTCCTGGCTCTCTTTCCGCCGCTGGACATACTGGCGGACATGGATGCGAGGGTGTATCACCGGATCCGCACCATCCGCCAGAGTGGTGGCAGCGAGCCAGATGAGGCGCTCGAATCCATCAAACGGCAGGAACGACAGAGCGCATTGGCGACGTGGCGTGCTCGGCTCCACGAGGAGCAATATGCACGCAAACGCGTCGTCAGTGCAGTCCTGCCGGTCTTCGAGGCCTGGATGCAGCGACGAGGAGGAAGACTCACCTACAGACTCACACAGATAATTTCCGGGCACGGCTGCTTCGGTGATTATCTGTGTAAGATCGGACGCGAGGCGACGGCGAACTGCTTCCACTGCGGTGGAAGGAACCAGGACTCCGCATCCCACACCCTTTCGGTGTGCCCAGCTTGGGAGTCGGAGCGGAGTATCCTGGTGAGCCATATCGGGCGGAACCTCTCCCTGCCAGCAGTAGTGTCGGCTATGCTGAGCGGGGACACGGCGTGGAGGGCCGTAGCCAATTTCTGTGAGACCGTGATGGTCCAGAAGGAGGCTGCCGAGAGGGATCGAGAGGACCGATCCCTCTCGGAGACGACGACGCCGCCGAGGCATCGGCGGGCCTCATCACGGCCCTCCCATCAGAAACGGTGATCCCCTACTAGAAACGGGGCCTTCGGGATCGCGGGCAATCGGGACAGGGGACCCGAACGCCGAGTAAAGCGACCCCGGGGAGGACGATGACTCGACGTGGTCTTGAGTCATCGTGACAGCACCGAGAGATTGCTGGGGGCAGTGAGGACTGCCCCCGGGTCGGTCTAAAATTGTAGCGAAGCGATGGAGGGGTCACGGTTGCGTTCCGAACGGAGATCCCGTGACTCCTCTGAAACGCTGATGGAGACCGCCGTGGGGTTTTAGTCGGTACGAGTCCGACATAACCCGGCTGCCCCCCTGGCCAGTCGGGTATCCAAGCAGGATTACCCCACGTAAAAAAAAAAGGTGCGACTGGTGCGGCCTGTGATGGTGCCGGTATGTTGCGCGTGATAGCGACCGGGGGAGGCGCGTTTAGGGTTGCGCGGGTCGGAAGTGGCCTCCATACGGAGGGTGGTGGGGGGGGTACTACGTACTTCTGTGTGGGGGACCTGTTTAACCGCAGGCCTTTTTTGTTTTGGCGCCTTCGGGCAACCGAGGTAGTTAGCCGTGTGGCCTTCTGCGTTGCATAGTACGCAGGCAGGTGGGCCGAAGGAGGCTAGAAGTGCTTTGTCCTTTGGACGAGGACAGTCTATAGTGGTGTGGTCGCCTAGGCACTTGACGCACCTGGGGGGACGGGCGTAGCAATTTCTTGCTGAGTGGCCGTATAATTGGCACTTGTGGCATTGACTGGGAGGGCCATTCTTATGAGGGGCCTCAACTGAGAGCCCAGAGAGATTGCAGCAGGTCCGCAGATTAAATATCTGCTTTCTTGTGGGGGAGCGGTCGAGTGCGACTAGAACCATGTTATAAGGCGCCTTAGTGCGCCCGCTGTTCATGCGGTGTACAGCGACGACGGGGAGATTTTGGGCGATGAGGTCTTTTTTGACCTCTTCCGCGCTAATCTCTAGGTTCTTGAGAACCACTCTAAGTTGCCGCTCATCGGCTGGAGTGTAGGTGTGGAAATACACACCTTTATCTGTCAGATAGCGGGTTATTTGTCGGTAGACCTCTGAGGTGTCCACCTGCAACTTGATGCCGTTTGAGGTGGAGACGGCAGTGTTTAAGCCTGGACATGGCCGATGTTAACTCCTGCCACCTGTCCAGTGCCCGAATGAAGATAGGCGGTGGCCGTTTGGCTTGAGCAGCGAACTGCGAAGAATTGCGCTGTGGAGCAGCGGGGGCCTGCTGTGTGGCAACGGGGGCCTGCTGTGAGGCAGCGGGGGCCTGCTGTGAAGCAGCGGGGCCTGCTGTGAAGCAGCGGGGGCCTGCTGTGAAGCAGCGGGGGCCTGCTGTGAAGCAGCGGGGGCCTGCTGTGAAGCAGCGGGGGCCTGCTGTGAAGCAGCGGGGACCTCTTGGGAGGCTGATGGGATGACCTGCGGTTGCGGGATTGGCTTACTATCCAAGGCTTTGGCAGCTTTGGCGTGACTGTCGGGTGTTAAAAAGTCTTTGTTTAACAAATAGTTTGAACTTTTTTATTGAAAGACTTTGTGCACTTTCTGGGATTTTGTTGTAAAAACGTATACATTGCCCCATGTGAGAGTTACTGACTCTGTGAAGTCGGGTGACCATTAATTTGTGCTTGTTCCTGGTATTCACATTATGAACATCACTTTTTTTATTAAAGTGATTAATATTCTTATGTACATACATAACGTTTTCATAAACATATTGAGAGGCCATGGTTAAGATATTAATTTCTTCAAATTTATCTCTAAGAGACACTCTAGACACTCTACAGCCAAGATTATAAATATATCATATAGCCCTCTTTTGCAAAACAAAAATCACCTCTACGTCAGTCGCATTTCCCCATAGCAAAATACCATAAGACATTATGCTTTGAAAATAACTAAAATAAACTAATCGAGCAGTTTCAACATTAGTCAAGTTTCTAATTCTTTTCACAGCATATGCTGCAGAGCTAAGTCTACTTGCTAGTTTAGATATATGGGGGCCCCATTGAAGTTTGTACTCCCCGGACCATTTTTCCGGAACTTGGATATCTTCTTACAAGAAAAAAAATTCATCTCCGATGTTGCAGTCCAAATCACCTTCAGTGAGTTTATTGATTCTTGCCGCCATAGTTTTTTTAGAAAAGGGATCAATGAACTACCTATGAGATGGAAAAAGTTCATAGATGACAATAGTACATACTTTGATTAATGAAATATAAATTCCAAAAAAAAAACGACTTTATATTCCTTCCATACAAAACGCCAATTTCATATGTAAGGTCCTAATATTTTAATTTATTTCTGTGTATTCATCGAGTATATTATGCAGTTCTAGTAATAGTACACAGTGTTTGGAAAGTTCAGTTCAAGACTGAGGTCATGCTTTTCGTTTTGTATCCATCAGTGTTGTACTGATAGAGATGAGCATTTTCCAGAAAAATTGAACCCTCCATTTTCAGACTGTCCTGCTGAACTTGTATCTTGAATACATCTGAACTTTTGTATCTCGACATCGGACTTTTGTTTCTTATTAATTTTTCAAATATTCAACTTAGAGCTATCGATTTTTTTAAAGTTTCATTAAAATTATACTCGGAAACTTAATTTTTTTTTATTACATTTGTGACGATTTTTTGGCACCCCACCCAAAAACTGCTATAATTAAGCCATAATTCTGAATGTTTGACAATGATAACACTTATTTATTTTGGTACTTATCAAAACTTTAATCTATCCTTAATTTCACAACATTGATTGGATTTAAAAGTAACGTAAATACGTTAGAGAAAAAACATCAATCTTAAAAATTTCCATACATACAATACTGTTATTATTTTATCATTTTTAATTTCTTTAGTTGTTTAATTTAAGAATTGGTAACACAATAAGTCTGTTACACAAAATTTACAAAATCATACACTGAGATGTAGGAAAATAATATTTCAAATAAAATTCCTCACGACTTTTTTTATCATTGATAGTCACAGTTATCCCGAAGGCGTTTACAGCCTAGTCCGGATTGAAAGGTGGCCGAAACCTTTATTATGGGTAACTAGTAAGGTAAGTCGAAAAAGCGGAGCGCTTTTGCCAGCCTTGTCATGAACTGGAGGAGAGGCATCTTTACGCTATTAAACTATCTGTCCTAATACAATTAGCTCAACGGGGAAGTGGCCACCGATGGGATGCCGCGGTGTGTGGCGTAACTTCTCTCCCTGCCGGGTATAGACAGGAAGGATGCATAGGTGTGTATCCCTAACAAAGCAATCAAAATTACTTTGGTTATTGTTTCCCGAAAAGGGTCGGAGCGCTGGTCGCACGGGACATTCGGACTACCTGAGCGAGTCCTAGCGGGCGCTAGGCGACGATCAGGCTCGAGTGCAACTGTGACTTTCGGTTAACTGCTAATGTCACAAAACTGACACTAAAAATCTATCTTACTTAGTAAAATTTTTAAATCGTATAAAATTTTATTTCACCAGGTATGACACCGTACCCGTTTCTCTGGTGTTTTTGAATCAATGATACAAATCATTTTTTAATCAAGAAATTATAGTTATAATATATGAGGTAATATATTTATTTAATCACAGAATAAATGTAGTACATATGGTTTATGTAAAAAAATGGAAACACTTTAGTATTTAAAGAAATTATTTATTATATTTAAATACTAAAAAAAATATACTAAATACGTAAAGTAATCGAAACGTCGGGTTATAAATATTTTAAAAATTAAAAGCAACAAAATCCCTAAAATTACTTTTATTAAATGTGTAATTTTTATTAAATGTGTATTCACGTAAATATAACAAATCATTACTAAATATTAAAATAATATTCCTAAAATAAAAAAGTTATTGCGAAAAAGAGTGTCTAAATTAGTTAACAAAGCTTTAATTTTTATTGCTGTGTGAACTAGAACTAACAAAATTTGTCTTTCAGTTTTGTAAGTATATTTTTCTATCCGGTTTTTGATTATACCTTTGTTTTTGATAGAATCGCAGCTGGCATTACAGTAAATGGTTGTCACCAAATTATTAAAGACTCCTAATTTGATTAAGGGTATATCGAAATATAATAGTTTAAACAAATAGTAACAGAAAAATATTTCAATCACGCATCAAATTTATTACAACTGTTTAAATAGAAATATTAAATATTTTCATACTAATTATTGTAAATCATTAACTTACGCAAAATTAGATTACTAAATAAAAAAAAAACATGTGTGCAGATCACATGCGGTAGAAGTGAAACCTTCTCACTTTTTTTTGAAAATACCCCGATAGAACACTTTAATTTCTAAATCGCTATCTAATTCTAAAAAAGTACACCTTAATTTGCTGCTGATACTGGCAGAAAGCTAACGACTCTTGCCATAATTACAAGAAAATGTACCTTTACCACCGTCAGCATCAGCGCCTTTTTACGAATGTTTATTTTAAACATCCAAAGTAATTACTTTTTAAAGTTTATATTTTAGGACAGAAAACTCTCCCTTGATCATTAAAAAAACATTGTAAAATTTTGCGTAATTCTTTTGTAGTTAAAGTTTTCCAGGTAGCCGGTAATTTTGAAATTTGATATCAAAAAACTTGATCGGGAGCGAGACTAGTAAGAATCAAAGAATGATGCGGTTAGTATTAATACAATTTTCATTTTGTTATCATTTTAAAAAGTCTAAATTTGTAAGAATCTAATTATTAACCATATTTGTGATTGTATAATACATTGTTATAAAAATTAAACAGATTGGATAATAAATAGCAAAGTTAAAGTTTTATTAACGTTTAATTTATTTTTTATTCAGTTAAACATTCAGGGAAAAAGTTTGCAAAGAGGTCCTTTATTTAAAAAAATAGTTTTTTTTTTTTCAAGTGTAATAAAAATTCTTATTAGTAAAACAAATGCTAAGGTAGAACATTTAAAGTAATTTTGTAATGGCGTAGACAATTTCAGTATTTTGTAAAATAATACACAAATATTTAAAAATATTTTTATTCACAACAAATACAAACATAAGTACAAACACAACTCTGATATTTCATAAACAAATTAAAAAGATGTTTATGTAACTTTGGAGACCTTTAAGTATTTTATTTTACAGAGCATTAAAATCACGCAAAAAAGCAGAGAAACAGTGTATTATCTGCCAAGGAAAAACTTGTGTTGATGATATTTGTCTGAAAATTCAACATTTAAAATCTGGATGTGGGTGCATTACTAGGAGTCAAAAGAAGTTACATTTCATTTACGATTTTATTATAATAGAGCTATACAGATGTATGCCTCTTTTGGGTGATGAACAAAATATTCCCAATTGGAAAATGCATATTGCACATTATTCTATCATTTTTAAAAATACAAGATAAACATTTTTACCAATCAAAATTATATAAAACAAACACTTTTGTGTACTAATTCATTCTTGTTAAAAAATATGATTAAGTATGTGCCTTAACATGGTGAAAAAAGCCAAATATTTTTAGGTTCAAAATTAAAAAAAAAACCTGTATTGTTGCTAGATTTTTATCACTTTCTTTTTTCGTTTTTCATAGTTTATTTAGTTTTTATAATAAGATTATAATCAGCATCTAATTTATATGGTAAGTTTAATATACAATTATAATTGCCATGTATTTTTTCTTCTTTTACTAACAATACAACCTTTATAATAATTTTATGTAGATATTGCTTTGCAACTTTAACCATAGGCCTAGTTTGAGCTCGCAAATATTGTGAAAGATTAACAACATTAGACACACATTCAGTCCTAAACTAGGATTCTCTGTATCTTGGGCACTGGATGGTGATATAACAAATATCCCTAACCCGACATGTTAGAAAAAATTGGTATGACAGCTAAGGTTGCATAATCCACACTTTTAATTTTTATTACATATAAAATGCAATTAGAGTATAGATTAACACATATTACAATGTAAGAAGAGAAAATATGCATCTAGACTAAAATATTAATTCAGTTTTTCATTCCACCAACCAAAACAAAGGCAGACAGTTGAAATATTCTGTTACCCTGTTAGAATAGGAGACCTGTGCCCTCATCTATTACAAATATAGACTGATGCTAAAAGTAGAAGATATTGGCATCAATAAAAAGGGATGGGGGGACAACTGTAGCTGTTAAAACAATCTTTTTCTTTTCAGTTAGATAACTTTATGTATGCATAAAAATAGAACAAAATTATTTATATTCCTGTTTCTCACTTTGTCCATCAAAGTCACTCCAGCTATACTTCTGAAACTTTTCATTTCAACAGCATTAATGTTATTTTCATGCTTCTTTGGCCAGACCAAACATTCACTACAATACATAAGTGTGGGGACCAGTACTCCTCTATGTACAGCCAGTTGTGCCTTTTTAGATATGTTTTGGCTACACATAAAGTTATGCAGGGCCCCCTATATGTTATTTCCTGCCAACACTCTTCGTTCAGTATCACTGTCGTACTTTCCGTCTCTCGAAAATTTTGAACCCAAATATACAACCTCTTTCACTTGTTGCACTCTTTCTCCTTCAATCAGAACTCTGCAATCCGACATACTTTCTTCTCTTTCAAAAACCACCATCTTGTCATTAATTTTCATTCCTATGCTTTGTAGAGCATCATGAATATTATTATATTAAACATTGCCTGCAACTCCTCCGATGATGCTAATATAACCTGATCATCATTGTATTGGAGGCATTTCACAGTCAGATCATTCATTCTTAATCCAAACACACTCTTTCAGATCTTTCAAGCAATTGTCTATAAATAGGTTAAACAGCCACGGCGAAGCCACACATCCCTGTCTAACACCTTTTTCGATGCTGGTTTAATATCGTATGTCTGTACACCCTGTTAAACACAAGCACTGGAATCCTTATAGGATGATTTCAGTGCTTGTATCCAGCTGCCATTCACTCCATATATAGACAATGTCTACCACAGTTCATTCCTTGCCAATCTGTCATAAACCTTTTCCAAGTCTACATATGCACAATAGACTATATGTATGCAACGGCATTAAATTCATCGCTTTCAAACTGTTCTAATCCTCCCATTAATTCTTTGACATCACTGAACTGGGAAAGTTCATTTGGACCTCATGTCCGCTAATCCTTGTCGTCTATGATTTCGTTACAATCCATGTTAAAGATTTAACGAAATTGGATTATTAATAAATTTGCATCATATCTAAAAAATTTTTTTTAGAAAAATTCATAACAAAATTATTATTTTTTAGCTGTCATTATATATTAATGACAAAATTTAATAATAAAATTTACACAGTCAATGAATTGAAGAAAACTTGGGAAGTAACATGTTTTGTTATTAACCATTTCGATATTTTCGTCAAGCTTAATTTGATCTTAAGTAACTAAACTACAAATGATATACTAGCAATGTAAACTTATTGTGAATCTATATATTTAGTCATTTTACAGATAAAGAATTGACACCCTCTTAGTACACACATTGTGGACTTAATACACTTGTTATGTATGTTATATTTTTAAAAAGAGAATTCGGTCATTGGTCATCGTTCATCGGCCCTCAACACACCAAGTGTCCAAGAAAACTTCCACCTTTTGAAGAATACCTTATTAATGGCCATTAGGTAAAAATTTAATTTGCCGTGTGGTAGCGGCATAAGAGAATCTACCACCCCATCTCATCCCGTGGGTGTCGTAAAAGTCGACAGAGGGAAAATTAAAACCAGAAGATGGGCAGCAGCATCTTCCTGGAACATCTGAATAAATAAACTGCGGTTGCCAACCTGTCTGCCAAGCGTGGCAACTATGGCAATATTCCCTCCAAAATGAGAGCTACAAACTTTTGTGGCAATCTATAGGGGAGGCCTATGTTCAGCAGTGGACTCTAGTGATAGGCTGAAATGATGATGATGATGAGGTAAAAATATTCAGACTCATCTTGTCCAATTCTTTTGCCTGATTATATATGAAGTCAGATCTATATATAATACTCAAACTTATGTATTCGATTGGAGCAAACAATATTTAGAAAATTAAAACGCACAAATTATTGGTCCATAAACGGAAATAATTCTAATAACTAAGAAAAACATTTATAAGACTAAACACTATATTCGATTTTTATTTCATTAATGTATTTATTCGTAATTTGCGTTTTTTTTTAATTTCGTTTTAATGTAATGAGTTAAGGGAAAATGAAAAGAAATAATCTCTTAAAATGTAATTAAGAATGTCAAGTAAACTGCGGGACGTGTCTGCAATTTCACACTTATGTCAACAATAATAATAATAAAAGCAAATTCAATAGAATGCTTTTTTTTGCTGCCGTGGCGACTCTGTGAACGTCTTTTTGATTTGATTTTCATGGCACGTCATTGAAATTTTTTGGCGGGTCCAAAGACATTTCGACAGCAAGCTAGATGATTACGAGATTAAAGCTGGTTTGCATTACAGCGTTTATTTTACGGCGAATAATTTTCATTCGCATCAATATTTATCCAACGTGTAGCAAAGGTGTCGGTGGTAAAATAATTGTACTTGTTTCTGAAGAGCTTTTTGTATTTATACTCCTGCAATTATTCCTAAACTAGACATCTGACATGTGTCAGACAACATAGATAAAGTTTTCTGTGCCATGTCAATCACTATGAATGTTGAGATTTTCAAATAGATAATTTAAGATTACAAACGCCATTATTACCAAGATATATTTAATGAACTTGTGTTATTAAATTTCTAATTGAAGATAAATATATATTATTTTAATATAAGTGTAGGGTAGCGCAAATTATTACTCTTACTATCAGAACTATTTGGTACCTAATTAATAGAATGTATAATTCTATTAATATTTTATTACGTAAAAAAAACGTAGGCACATTTATCAGCTAAAAACGTTCTAACTATCCTGGAAGTCGCTTTCACCACTAAAAGTACAACCCGAATGTTGTATAATATGGCACGCTGCATAAATACCACATTTCACGCAAGTCTCATATGACTTCCCTAAAACCATTTGGCTGAGAAAACCACCAGTGAACCCGTCCCCAGCCCCATTCGTGTCGACAATTTGCTCTTTAGCTAATTTCTTCACCGGTATGAGAGATACGTTGTCACCTTCGACGAGTACTACTGGCTCGCTACCCTGCGTTATTACAACTACCCTCCGCCTGGAACTATTCAGTTTGGGTAGAGACGCAATCTGTTCAGCGATCTCTTTTGCACTCGCGCCGGGTAAGTTGAAAGCCTTGGCGAATGCTTCTGCTTCCTGGAATATCAACAAAGGTTCTAGCATGTACTTTTAATTTTTTTTTTCATATCAATTATTAACTTACAGTTTTTTAGTGTCGCGTCAGAGCACATACTCGTCTAACCAAGAAATAATCAACATGTATAATGTTAGAGCTTTGTAATTCATGAGCTATCATCTCATTTCCGATAGATGGCATTAAACTTTATTAATGTTTTTGACAATGTTCAGTTGTTTTCTCCTTTTCTTTCTGCGGTACTAGCGCGGTTTGTTTTATTTTTATATATAGTGAGATATTGAGTTGTGAGTTACATACCACAGAAGGCATTCAAACACTAATATATATCCTGCACATTATTATTGCATCAACTAATATCAGAAAATACTGTAAATTTCTCAACATTAGTTATCAATTTAAGTAGTGTATGTATTTTTTTATTATATTGTGTTCAAGTGCATGCAGTTTTCACTTCTAGAAGGTCGTGCATTGCCATATTTTTTAAGTACGAGGGGTGATCCAAAAGTAATGATAATCAATAATAAACACAATGAATAAAATAAATAAATAAATTTATTTCTCAACATAGTCTCCTAGCAAGTCTATACATTTAGTCCATCTCTTTTCTAATCCTAAAATTCCCTTAGAAAAAAAATCTTTATCTTGACTCTCAAAAAAGTCCTCAACCGCGGCCATCACGTCGCTATCATCGTCAAATTTCTTGCCTCGGAGGTGTTCCTTGAGTCGTGGAAAGAGATAGAAGTCGCTGGGGGCTAGATCTGGTGAATAGGGGGGGTGTTCCACCAGCTCAAAGCCCGCTTCCTGAATGGCAGCCATGGCAATTGCAGCTTTGTGAACCGGTGCGTTGTCTTGATGGAACAGCACTCCAGCCCGCAGTTTGCCTCGCCTTTTCTCCTTAATAGCCTCCCGCAATCTTCTTATTTGTTCTGCATAGTAGGAGCCTGTAATAGTGGCCCCCTTTTCCAAGTAGTCCACCATGATTATTCCTTCAGCGTCCCAAAAAACAGACGCCATAACCTTCCCTGCTGAGCTTGACACTTTGAATTTCTTCGGCGTCGGTTCATCGGATCGTTTCCATGTCATCGATTGTTGTTTTGTTTCAGGATCAAAATGGTGGATCCAGGTCTCGTCCATGGTCACAAAACGTGACAAAAAATTATCCTTGTCTGCCTGGAACTTTTCGAGATTTGCTCTTGACATGTCGACTCGTTTCTTCTTTTGCTCGTCGTTTAACATTTTCGGTACCCAACGCGCGGAGACCTTTCTCATATGCAATTCGTTCGCAAGGATTCTTTGAATGCTGCCATATGAGATCCCTGTGACCTCAGCTACATGCCTGATAGTCACTCTTCGATCTTCCAATACAACTTCTTCAACTTTTTTCACATTTTCTTCAGTGAGGGACGTCGATGGGCGTCCTTCGCGGTGTTCGTCTTCCGTCGATGTTCTTCCCAACTTAAACTCCTTAGCCCAGCGTGCAACTGTGGAATATGGAGGAGAAGAGTCCCCTAATGTTTCCACCAAGTCGCTGTGTATGTCTTTGGTAGACATTTTTTTCAAGCAGAGGTATTTAATGACAGCTCTGATTTCGTGTTTTTCCATTTTGATGTTCACTCCTTGACAGTCCGTATTCAAATGAATGTAGCTCCCGGGAATCGTGGCCTATTTATATGATTTTTTTTCCCTGAACTAGTGGTTAACTGAGTAAGTGACTGAAATTTTTTTGTATTTTTGTGTGCACTAGAAATAACTGATTATCATTACTTTTGGATCACCCCTCGTAGTATTTATGTAATTGTACATGCAACGACCACTTTTGTGAAAAAAAAAAATGCAAAGACAACATTCGGCGTCTCGGTACCTCGAAAGTAAAAACATGCTTGAAATTATTATTAAACAATAATAAACAACGTTTTGTTTCCAATGTAACAAGAGTATTATAAAACGTATACTAACAGTCTCATTTCCAAACAGAACGTCGACGTAAGGTATCATCTTTTCTAAAGGTTCCTTGTAGAATTGCGAGACGAATGGCGCGCTGAGGTTCATGATGAACGTCAGTCCGTTCTTGTGCGCGTGCTCCGCCAACTGCATTATAGACTCAGGTGACACCGCAACAAAGAA
>JAHVAK010000249.1:0-26304 GCA_019845155.1 Luehdorfia chinensis | reverse complement strand
CACACACAATATATCCTTGAGAAAGAAAAACAGTTGAAACTTGAAATTTTATGTAATACCTTAATTGCGGTTAGTCTTACTAAAAAAAATCCACAAAGTTTTTGAATAATTCGAGGAGTTTATTTTTGAACAGACGGTCAGAGGCGAATCTATCAAGACACAGAATTTACTATTAAATAAATATATTTGACGACATCAACTTACTTCCAGCGTGGTACGAGAGACGTAGATACGCTGATTGCTTAGTCAGCATACCCACATCTACAGATTTAGAATCTGAATCTGATCTTGAGCCTGCCTTGGAATCCAACCTGACTTCGAGTCTGGATAAATTCTCTCTTCTAAGTAGCTGCCCCGTAATTACGAGAACGCTAGCTTCAAAATTCTTGAAACCAAAACGCAACAGTGTTTGCGCACTACTGATTTATGTCAACAATTCTTTGCAGCACCTATGGTCGTGAGTAGACTGAGTTGTAAGACGCCCTGACGCCCAAGTTAATACGAGTTACCTTCAGCTTTCAGTTTTGGTGCGATATTCTATTTTGAGGAAGCGACGTGACGAGCAAAACGTGCACCTGATTGTAAGTGCAACTTCTGCCCATAACAAATGCTGTGTAACCTAGTAAAGTATTGAGTGGCACTACGTGCGCCCGTACATCTGAGATATCAGTTGCGCCCAGTAATTACACTAGCTCTCAGTGCCCTTCAGACCGAAACACAGAAACGTTTGGACACTACTTCAAGGCACAGTAACTGGCCCGGCGGTGCAACCTGCTTAAACGGATTCCTGTATAAGTAACCTATCTCGACGGATTCATGCATAGGTAATGCTACCTAGTACCACTAATGATGTTTGCAAAACAAGGTTACAGTCTCGTGAATTATTACAACGGTGTGCTGGCTTTTATGCACAGAATTTGGCTTGGATCCTATAATTAATACAATTAAATCGAAAGTAAAATTTATGCCAGGAGCATCTGTCAGACTATACATGTAATCTCTACCATCAGTCTACTCTGACTATCAGCATCATCCGTGGCCGTGATTTCTCCAGTTTAAGACCAAGGCACTGATTTGTGAAGAACGTAAGCATATTATTTAAGCCGACTCTAATGTAACTCCATGAGCATCACATTCACACATAACGGGACACTATGGTCATAGATAACTTCAGTCACCTGTCGCCATTAAGCCCAATCTGCACTGATGTGATATAGAATAGGTTCCGAGTTGTAGCTTTCAGTTTCTTCGCAACGGGAACAAAGAAAATATCGTGTTGACTTCCTTATCTATTGTTTAATGCTCCTTTTAGTTTACATCTTGGTTTAATTGTGTTTCGTGCGATGGTTTAGTAGTGAAAGGGGTGATTGGAGGGGAATTGCGTATATATAAGTGCGTGCGTATGTGGTGGCGATTGGTCAATTACGTTGTGACACTAGTAGTATACACTAAGGTGATCTGAGGTGCGATTGGTTCTATTTAGTTGTATGAAGTTATACAGTACAAATGAATTCCTAATACTAAAGTAATGCGGTCGAATACGACGTCATCGTCGGTAAACATATTTGTTTCATATTCTCTATGAACGTGAAGTGGAAAACTATACTCATGTGCCGTGCACTTGTACTTGTCTTGGCGATATTAAGTTTCGGTGAGAAAATATTAATAAAAAATATGATGAAGTTGCTCTTTTGGACAGCCTGCCTCATATATTAAAACTTAAGCCTAGTCTGCGCTTCTTTTATCCCACATTTCATTCTTGAAAACGTGAATATGAACCCTTGTCAGACGTCTCATTACAGCGATAAGTGTGCATTTAAGGTCGCAGTAAATTGAAAGGCGGGACATTTTGAATTTAGAAGGGCATTATGACGTGACATCTATAGACTAATATGAATATTTAATTCACATTTTAGAGCTTTATTGTGAATCAAATATATGTCTGAAAGATACAATTTCTTATAACTTGAATGGACAATTTAGATTCAATAAAGGTTATTAAAATGTGTATAGTTTAATAGAATCAGACTTTACTTTGCGGAAATCCATTATAATGAAGGAAAGTAAGTTAATTTGCTAAGATCCGCATGCAAAATATAAAAATGATGTATATTACCTAGTTTATTGAAGAGCACCGCCCGCCCTCCCTGAGTAGCGTGCACAAGCAAACTAACACCACCACCAGATACCCTCCACCAACCACTACAATACTACAACTAGATAATATACACCACTGAAGTCGAGAACACGACACGTGTTTCGCCCCAAAACGAGGCATTATCAAGCGACATAGACTACGACAGACTGCTCGGCGACTCGGCGACTCGGCGGCCGTCTGTCGTAGATATATTCTGTCGTATTATATTTTGCATGCGGATCTTAGCAAATAACTTGCTTTCCTTCATTGTTAAAATGTGAGTACGTTAAGAAGTAAAACGTAAAACTTGGAGGTTAAAACGACTTCGCCAGCGATACTAGTTAGAGCCGTGGGATCAGGGGATGATCGTGGGCTGAGGGGCGCTTACTTATATTTCATAGTACGCGAGTGTCCTGAGTTTGGTCCCCAGTTCCGGCACTTACTTATTGGACATGTTAAAATCTATATTGTATACTGAAATCTAGTGTAGTTTCGCACTATGGTGCGATATCCACCATGATGTGACCTGCACAGTAACGTGATATATCAGTCTGTTGTATCTGTCTTACGCAGTATGACGTGAAATCCACTATGTTGGTCTCACGCACTATGAGATGTTACGCACAATTTCAATGTTTCACATCTGCCGGGCGTCCCGCAACGGAATTTTTTTTTTCATTTTTGTCAAAGTCTTATGTAATATACGATAAAATAAAGTATTATAGGAATAATTGTATTCGCATATAACAAATAAATTACCCAGGATTCCTCGACTTTGCTTTGATTTAAAAAAAAGATAAAGATAGAAATATGAAGACATGCAGAACTCATCCTTACCTCATGTAGGTATGTCTATGGTATGCCTCCTAACTGCTAGGGCAAACTCTTGTCACAGAGGTTACCAAGTCAACTCAAAAACAATAACACTCAGTAACCTAACACTCCTTCATCTTATCTATAATCTATTCTAAAATAAAAATAAATAAAATTTAGGTGTTTTTTTTTAAAAAAAAAATATTTGATAAAAGTGACGTAACGAGCAAAACGTTCACCTGATGGTAAGTGCAACGTCTGCCCATAACAAATGCTGTGTCACCCAGAACATTTCAGTGTGACACCACACTGCGCCCGTCACCCCGAGACATCAGTTCTTAAGTCTCATATGCCCAGTGATTACTCTAGCTCTTAGTGCCCTACAAACCGAAACACAGTAATGTTTCACATTACTGCTTCACGGCAGAATCACTGGCCCTGGGGTGGTACCTACCTAGACGGATTCCTGCATAGGAATCCCACCACCAGAAGTAGTGTAGTGTAAGTAGTGTCTATTTGTAATGTCAAAATAACAGCGTTTTACTAAATGACTATGTAAGTAAATATGGTACATATAAGAAAATTGTTATCAAAAATTTTGTCCGTCTGCCTGTCTATCTGTCTGTTTGATCCAGCTAATCTCCGGGACGGCTTGACCGATTTCGACGGGAGTTTCACTGGCAGATAGCTGATGTTATAAGGAGCTACTTTTATTTTGTAAAATAATTAGGGTTCCGTGCATAAAAACAAACTACTCTGCGAACCGAGGTGGGCTGAACTGTTAATGCTGAGATAAGCGAGATACCATGCCGCACGGTGCAATCATGTCGGTCGGCATATTTTACGCAAGTAAAATCGAGGGTCACAGCCAGTGTATATATAAATAAACTCACCCGATGGTAAGTGATCATCACCGCCCATGAATCCCCATTGTCAGATGAATTGCGTGTGCGTTGCCGGGCTGTGAGAAAGGAGTAGACTCTTTTCTTGAAGGTCCATAAGCAAATTCGATCTACAAAGCGGACGCACGTGGCAGAAAATTCGGAACGTTGTGTTCACCATCATCATCATAATTTCAGCCTATCACTAGTACACTGCTAAACATAGCCTCTCTCATAGTTTGCCACAAAAGTTTGCAGTTCTAATTTTTGAAGATTTTGCCATAGTCGCCACGCTTCACAAGCGGGTTCGCAACCGCAGTTTATTTATTCAGACGTTCCGGGAAGATGCTGCTGCCCATCTCCTTGTTTTTATTTTCCCTCTGTCGACTTTTACGACACCCACGGGATGAGATGGGGCGTTTTATTCTCTTAAGCCGCCACCACACGGGGGACTTTGATAACTCCTGCGCAGTTGATAACTTCAGTATTCGATATTTGTCGTCATGGTCGAAAATCAGTAAGGACGATATCATGACGAGTAAATGCATTTCAGATGCCTTCAGACCTGAATACGATATTGTTTGTACTGCTCAACGATAGCAATACTGGCCTTACGGTGGTATCTACAAGGATTCATGCATAGGAATCCTTCCACCAGTTGTAATTTTCATACACTAACTACCGTTATATATTAAGTATATACAATTTAAAAATCCAACAGCACATCAAAAATATTTCATCTCAATAATTTAATATCAAAATCTTCAAAGCCAGCAAATTAGTATTAACTTAATGAAGCTTAATTAGCGAGTGAGGAAAGATTTGCGATTTCACAAGAACATTTAAAATTTATCTCTTGGAAAATAAAATGTAGCTGTCTTGTGTTAGTGAATTTTTTTTGACAGGGTAATAATTATGAGTGGCGGTTTCAGTTTGCGTTTTATCTTTTTTCTTTATAGAAATTTGGAAGGAATTTGTTCACAATATTTCATATTTCACATAATGTCCTATCATAGGAAATGCAATTGGTTGCTCCTATGCAGGAATCCGTCTAGGTAGGTACCACCCCAGAGCCAGTTATTCTGCCGTGAAGCAGTAGTGTGCAAACATTACTGTGTTTCGGTTTGAAGGGCACTGAGAGCTAGGGTAATCACTGTGCATATGAGACTTAAGAACTTACGTCTCAGGGTGATGAGCGCAGTGTGGTGTCACACACAAATTTTCTGGGAGACACTGCATTTGTTATGGGGAGACGTTGCACTTACCATCAGGTGAACGTTTTGCTAGTTTCATCACTTTATCCAATAAAAAAAAACGTTCTTGTGATTTTTGTGTTGCATAAGTGGGACGAGCACAAATTAATAATGCCAGTTACTCGATTTCACAGAGTTATTAACTCTTTTATGGAGCAATGTATGTCCAAAAAAATCTCAGGAAGTGCACAAAGTATTTCAATCAGGAAGCTCTATTCTATTATTAAGAAAGACTTTATATGTTAGTACAATGTTAAAGAATCCATGGACAATGATAACCCCTGAGAATGAGGTGATCATTACATCTTTATAATACTGCTGTAATTGTACATTGTTTTTTGTATTTTGTTATTGTACAATTACTATTAAGAAAAAAATTGTTCGCTGGGTTTATTGATGGTTCTTTCCAAGACAGAGGCATTTTTGCGAACCAGTGCAGTTTAAAAAAAATCACTGTCAATAAATATTATATAAAGAAACAATAATGAATAAAAAATCTATTCTATTCTGTTCTATCTATTATGCCTTAGACGAATATTGGCATGACCACGGGAACGCTTACGGACACGTCCGCGGCCCTACCGACGACGGCCGCCTACAATCAGCGGCCCCTCCTTGGTAGGTACCTACGAACATACTTATTTCAACACCTAAAATATTTTAACTTCAAAGTTTAATATTACAATCTTCAAAGCCTTCACTCGCGTACATTTATTATTAATGTGAGCGCCCGGCTCCTCAGCCACCAAGTCCTGCCACGGTTACCAAGTAAGGTGGTAATTTATACCTTTGCGTTAAAAAGAAAATGGGAAACACAAAACTACAAAGTAATTTTCTACTAATTCTTGGGAAACAAATTAAGCCTCAAAAAACCACAGAAAGTTGTCCAAATCTCGTAATTCAAAGTTATCTAGTTAGCCCTAATTCTGGCGAGTGCAACGGATAGTGAACGGTTTCTAGCTGCAACTACAAATGTTTTTTATAGTTTGCTGGACAGTATGAGGTCGTGTGGGGGCTTAAGAGAATCTACCACCCCATCTCATCCCGTGGGTGTCGAAGAGTCGACAAAGGGAAAATAAAAAAACAGGCGATGAGCACCATCTTCGAGGAACATCTTAATAAATAAACTTCGGTTGACAACCCGCTTGCGAAGCGTGGCAACTATGGCAAAATCATCTTAAAATTACAGCTACAAACGTATGTGGCAATCTATGGGGGAGGCCTATGTTCAGCAGTGGACTAGTCATAGGCTGAAATGATGATGATGATGATGAGGTCTCGTGATTACACGAACTCCCTAAACAAAGAACGCAATGGCTGCGCTATGCACTGCACTGATGCATTGCACTTATGCGAATACTCACTACACAATATATCCTTGAGAAAGAAAAACAGTTGAAACTTGAAATTTTATGTAATACCTTAATTGCGGTTAGTCTTACTAAAAAAAATCCACAAAGTTTTTGAATAATTCGAGGAGTTTATTTTTGAACAGACGGTCAGAGGCGAATCTATCAAGACACAGAATTTACTATTAAATAAATATATTTGACGACATCAACTTACTTCCAGCGTGGTACGAGAGACGTAGATACGCTGATTGCTTAGTCAGCATACCCACATCTACAGATTTAGAATCTGAATCTGATCTTGAGCCTGCCTTGGAATCCAACCTGACTTCGAGTCTGGATAAATTCTCTCTTCTAAGTAGCTGCCCCGTAATTACGAGAACGCTAGCTTCAAAATTCTTGAAACCAAAACGCAACAGTGTTTGCGCACTACTGATTTATGTCAACAATTCTTTGCAGCACCTATGGTCGTGAGTAGACTGAGTTGTAAGACGCCCTGACGCCCAAGTTAATACGAGTTACCTTCAGCTTTCAGTTTTGGTGCGATATTCTATTTTGAGGAAGCGACGTGACGAGCAAAACGTGCACCTGATTGTAAGTGCAACTTCTGCCCATAACAAATGCTGTGTAACCTAGTAAAGTATTGAGTGGCACTACGTGCGCCCGTACATCTGAGATATCAGTTGCGCCCAGTAATTACACTAGCTCTCAGTGCCCTTCAGACCGAAACACAGAAACGTTTGGACACTACTTCAAGGCACAGTAACTGGCCCGGCGGTGCAACCTGCTTAAACGGATTCCTGTATAAGAAACCTATCTCGACGGATCCATGCATAGGTAATGCTACCTAGTACCACTAATGATGTTTGCAAAACAAGGTTACAGTCTCGTGAATTATTACAATGGTGTGCTGGCTTTTATGCACAGAATTTGGCTTGGATCCTATAATTAATACAATTAAATCGAAAGTAAAATTTATGCCAGGAGCATCTGTCAGACTATACCTTTGTATATCTATGTAATCTCTACCTTTTCCGCCTTAATTTTTGACAATGTCCCAGCATCATCCGTGGCCGTGATTTCTCCAGTTTAAGACCAAGGCACTGATTTGTGAAGAATGTAAGTATATTATTTAAGCCGACTCTAATGTAACTTACTGACTATCTCACTTACTCCATGAGCATCACATTCACACATAACGGGACACTATGGTCATAGATAACTTCAGTCACCTGTCGCCATTAAGCCCAATCTGCACTGATGTGATATAGAATAGGTTCCGAGTTGCAGCTTTCAGTTTGTTCGCAACGGGAACAAAGAAAATATCGTGTTGACTTCCTTATCTATTGTTCAATGCTCCTTTTAGCTTACATCTTGGTTTAATTGTGGTTTCGTGCGATGGTTTAGTAGTGAAAGAGGTGATTGGAGGGAATTGCGTATATATAAATGCGTGCGTATGTGGTGGCGATTGGTCAATATCGTTGTGACGTATACTAAGGCGATCTGAGGTGCGATTGGTTTTATTTAGTTGTATGAAGTTATACAGTACAAATGAATTCTTAATACTAAAGTAATGCGGTCGAATACGACGTCATCGTCGTAAACATATTTGTTTCATATTCTCTATGAACGTGAAGTGGAAAACTATACTCATGTGCCGTGCACTTGTACTTGTCTTGGCGATATTAAGTTTCGGTGAGAAAATATTAATAAAAATATGATGAAGTTGCTCTTTTGGACAGCCTGCCTCATATATTAAAACTTAAGCCTAGTCTGCGCTTCTTTTATCCCACATTTCATTCTTGAAAACGTGAATATGAACCCTTGTCAGACGTCTCATTACAGCGATAAGTGTTGCATTTAAGGTCGCAGTAAATTGAAAGGCGGGACATTTTGAATTTAGAAGGGCATTATGACGTGACATCTATAGACTAATATGAATATTTAATTCACATTTTAGAGCTTTATTGTGAATCAAATATATGTCTGAAAGATACAATTTCTTATAACTTGAATGGACAATTTAGATTCAATAAAGGTTATTAAAATGTGTATAGTTAATAGAATCAGACTTTACTTTGCGGAAATCCATTATAATGAAGGAAAGTAAGTTAATTTGCTAAGATCCGCATGCAAAATATAAAAATGATGTATATTACCTAGTTTATTGAAGAGCACCGCCCGCCCTCCCTGAGTAGCGTGCACAAGCAAACTAACACCACCACCAGATACCCTCCACCAACCACTACAATACTACAACTAGATAATATACACCACTGAAGTCGAGAACACGACACGTGTTTCGCCCCAAAACGAGGCATTATCAAGCGACATAGACTACGACAGACTGCTCGGCGACTCGGCGACTCGGCGGCCGTCTGTCGTAGATATATTCTGTCGTATTATATTTTGCATGCGGATCTTAGCAAATAACTTGCTTTCCTTCATTGTTAAAATGTGAGTACGTTAAGAAGTAAAACGTAAAACTTGGAGATTAAAACGACTTCGCCAGCGATACTAGTTAGAGCCGTGGGATCAGGGGATGATCGTGGGCTGAGGGGCGCTTACTTCTATTTCATAGTACGCGAGTGTCCTGAGTTTGGTCCCCAGTTCCGGCACTTACTTATTGGACATGTTAAAATCTATATTGTATACTGAAATCTAGTGTAGTTTCGCACTATGGTGCGATATCCACCATGATGTGACCTGCACAGTAACGTGATATATCAGTCTGTGTATCTGTCTTACGCAGTATGACGTGAAATCCACTATGTTGGTCTCACGCACTATGAGATGTTACGCACAATTTCAATGTTTCATATCTGCCGGGCGTCCCGCAACGGAATTTTTTTTTCATTTTTGTCAAAGTCTTATGTAATATACGATAAAATAAAGTATTATAGGAATAATTGTATTCGCATATAACAAATAAATTACCCAGGATTCCTCGACTTTGCTTTGATTTAAAAAAAAGATAAAGATAGAAATATGAAGACATGCAGAACTCATCCTTACCTCATGTAGGTATGTCTATGGTATGCCTCCTAACTGCTAGGGCAACTCTTGTCACAGAGGTTACCAAGTCAACTCAAAAACAATAACACTCAGTAACCTAACACTCCTTCATCTTATCTATAATCTATTCTAAAATAAAAATAAATAAAATTTAGGTGTTTTTTTTAAAAAAAAAATATTTGATAAAAGTGACGTAACGAGCAAAACGTTCACCTGATGGTAAGTGCAACGTCTGCCCATAACAAATGCTGTGTCACCCAGAACATTTCAGTGTGACACCACACTGCGCCCGTCACCCCGAGACATCAGTTCTTAAGTCTCATATGCCCAGTGATTACTCTAGCTCTTAGTGCCCTACAAACCGAAACACAGTAATGTTTCACATTACTGCTTCACGGCAGAATCACTGGCCCTGGGGTGGTACCTACCTAGACGGATTCCTGCATAGGAATCCCACCACCAGAAGTAGTGTAGTGTAAGTAGTGTCTATTTGTAATGTCAAAATAACAGCGTTTTACTAAATGACTATGTAAGTAAATATGGTACATATAAGAAAATTGTTATCAAAAATTTTGTCCGTCTGCCTGTCTATCTGTCTGTTTGATCCAGCTAATCTCCGGGACGGCTTGACCGATTTCGACGGGAGTTTCACTGGCAGATAGCTGATGTTATAAGGAGCTACTTTTATTTTTGTAAAATAATTAGGGTTCCGTGCATAAAAACAAACTACTCTGCGAACCGAGGTGGGCTGAACTGTTAATGCTGAGATAAGCGAGATACCATGCCGCACGGTGCAATCATGTCGGTCGGCATATTTTACGCAAGTAAAATCGAGGGTCACAGCCAGTGTATATATAAAATAAACTCACCCGATGGTAAGTGATCATCACCGCCCATGAATCCCCATTGTCAGATGAATTGCGTGTGCGTTGCCGGGCTGTGAGAAAGGAGTAGACTCTTTTCTTGAAGGTCCATAAGCAAATTCGATCTACAAAGCGGACGCACGTGGCAGAAAATTCGGAACGTTGTGTTCACCATCATCATCATAATTTCAGCCTATCACTAGTACACTGCTAAACATAGCCTCTCTCATAGTTTGCCACAAAAGTTTGCAGTTCTAATTTTTGAAGATTTTGCCATAGTCGCCACGCTTCACAAGCGGGTTCGCAACCGCAGTTTATTTATTCAGACGTTCCGGGAAGATGCTGCTGCCCATCTCCTTGTTTTTATTTTCCCTCTGTCGACTTTTACGACACCCACGGGATGAGATGGGGCGTTTTATTCTCTTAAGCCGCCACCACACGGGGGACTTTGATAACTCCTGCGCAGTTGATAACTTCAGTATTCGATATTTGTCGTCATGGTCGAAAATCAGTAAGGACGATATCATGACGAGTAAATGCATTTCAGATGCCTTCAGACCTGAATACGATATTGTTTGTACTGCTCAACGATAGCAATACTGGCCTTACGGTGGTATCTACAAGGATTCATGCATAGGAATCCTTCCACCAGTTGTAATTTTCATACACTAACTACCGTTATATATTAAGTATATACAATTTAAAAATCCAACAGCACATCAAAAATATTTCATCTCAATAATTTAATATCAAAATCTTCAAAGCCAGCAAATTAGTATTAACTTAATGAAGCTTAATTAGCGAGTGAGTAAAGATTTGCGATTTCACAAGAACATTTAAATTTATCTCTTGGAAAATAAAATGTAGCTGTCTTGTGTTAGTGAATTTTTTTTGACAGGGTAATAATTATGAGTGGCGGTTTCAGTTTGCCTTTTATCTTTTTTCTTTATAGAAATTTGGAAGGAATTTGTTCACAATATTTCATATTTCACATAATGTCCTATCATAGGAAATGCAATTGGTTGCTCCTATGCAGGAATCCGTCTAGGTAGGTACCACCCCAGAGCCAGTTATTCTGCCGTGAAGCAGTAGTGTGCAAACATTACTGTGTTTCGGTTTGAAGGGCACTGAGAGCTAGGGTAATCACTGTGCATATGAGACTTAAGAACTTACGTCTCAGGGTGATGAGCGCAGTGTGGTGTCACACACAAATTTTCTGGGAGACACTGCATTTGTTATGGGGAGACGTTGCACTTACCATCAGGTGAACGTTTTGCTAGTTTCATCACTTTATCCAATAAAAAAAAACGTTCTTGTGATTTTTGTGTTGCATAAGTGGGACGAGCACAAATTAATAATGCCAGTTACTCGATTTCACAGAGTTATTAACTCTTTTATGGAGCAATGTATGTCCAAAAAAATCTCAGGAAGTGCACAAAGTATTTCAATCAGGAAGCTCTATTCTATTATTAAGAAAGACTTTATATGTTAGTACAATGTTAAAGAATCCATGGACAATGATAACCCCTGAGAATGAGGTGATCATTACATCTTTATAATACTGCTGTAATTGTACATTGTTTTTTGTATTTTGTTATTGTACAATTACTATTAAGAAAAAAATTGTTCGCTGGGTTTATTGATGGTTCTTCCCAAGACAGAGGCATTTTTGCGAACCAGTGCAGTTTAAAAAAAATCACTGTCAATAAATATTATATAAAGAAACAATAATGAATAAAAAATCTATTCTATTCTGTTCTATCTATTATGCCTTAGACGAATATTGGCATGACCACGGGAACGCTTACGGACACGTCCGCGGCCCTACCGACGACGGCCGCCTACAATCAGCGGCCCCTCCTTGGTAGGTACCTACGAACATACTTATTTCAACACCTAAAATATTTAACTTCAAAGTTTAATATTACAATCTTCAAAGCCTTCACTCGCGTACATTTATTATTAATGTGAGCGCCCGGCTCCTCAGCCACCAAGTCCTGCCACGGTTACCAAGTAAGGTGGTAATTTATACCTTTGCGTTAAAAAGAAAATGGGAAACACAAAACTACAAAGTAATTTTCTACTAATTCTTGGGAAACAAATTAAGCCTCAAAAAACCACAGAAAGTTGTCCAAATCTCGTAATTCAAAGTTATCTAGTTAGCCCTAATTCTGGCGAGTGCAACGGATAGTGAACGGTTTCTAGCTGCAACTACAAATGTTTTTATAGTTTGCTGGACAGTATGAGGTCGTGTGGGGGCTTAAGAGAATCTACCACCCCATCTCATCCCGTGGGTGTCGAAGAGTCGACAAAGGGAAAATAAAAAAACAGGCGATGAGCACCATCTTCGAGGAACATCTTAATAAATAAACTTCGGTTGACAACCCGCTTGCGAAGCGTGGCAACTATGGCAAAATCATCTTAAAATTACAGCTACAAACGTATGTGGCAATCTATGGGGGAGGCCTATGTTCAGCAGTGGACTAGTCATAGGCTGAAATGATGATGATGATGATGAGGTCTCGTGATTACACGAACTCCCTAAACAAAGAACGCAATGGCTGCGCTATGCACTGCACTGATGCATTGCACTTATGCGAATACTCACTACACAATATATCCTTGAGAAAGAAAAACAGTTGAAACTTGAAATTTTATGTAATACCTTAATTGCGGTTAGTCTTACTAAAAAAAATCCACAAAGTTTTTGAATAATTCGAGGAGTTTATTTTTGAACAGACGGTCAGAGGCGAATCTATCAAGACACAGAATTTACTATTAAATAAATATATTTGACGACATCAACTTACTTCCAGCGTGGTACGAGAGACGTAGATACGCTGATTGCTTAGTCAGCATACCCACATCTACAGATTTAGAATCTGAATCTGATCTTGAGCCTGCCTTGGAATCCAACCTGACTTCGAGTCTGGATAAATTCTCTCTTCTAAGTAGCTGCCCCGTAATTACGAGAACGCTAGCTTCAAAATTCTTGAAACCAAAACGCAACAGTGTTTGCGCACTACTGATTTATGTCAACAATTCTTTGCAGCACCTATGGTCGTGAGTAGACTGAGTTGTAAGACGCCCTGACGCCCAAGTTAATACGAGTTACCTTCAGCTTTCAGTTTTGGTGCGATATTCTATTTTTGAGGAAGCGACGTGACGAGCAAAACGTGCACCTGATTGTAAGTGCAACTTCTGCCCATAACAAATGCTGTGTAACCTAGTAAAGTATTGAGTGGCACTACGTGCGCCCGTACATCTGAGATATCAGTTGCGCCCAGTAATTACACTAGCTCTCAGTGCCCTTCAGACCGAAACACAGAAACGTTTGGACACTACTTCAAGGCACAGTAACTGGCCCGGCGGTGCAACCTGCTTAAACGGATTCCTGTATAAGTAACCTATCTCGACGGATTCATGCATAGGTAATGCTACCTAGTACCACTAATGATGTTTGCAAAACAAGGTTACAGTCTCGTGAATTATTACAACGGTGTGCTGGCTTTTATGCACAGAATTTGGCTTGGATCCTATAATTAATACAATTAAATCGAAAGTAAAATTTATGCCAGGAGCATCTGTCAGACTATACATGTAATCTCTACCATCAGTCTACTCTACTATCAGCATCATCCGTGGCCGTGATTTCTCCAGTTTAAGACCAAGGCACTGATTTGTGAAGAACGTAAGCATATTATTTAAGCCGACTCTAATGTAACTCCATGAGCATCACATTCACACATAACGGGACACTATGGTCATAGATAACTTCAGTCACCTGTCGCCATTAAGCCCAATCTGCACTGATGTGATATAGAATAGGTTCCGAGTTGTAGCTTTCAGTTTCTTCGCAACGGGAACAAAGAAAATATCGTGTTGACTTCCTTATCTATTGTTTAATGCTCCTTTTAGTTTACATCTTGGTTTAATTGTGTTTCGTGCGATGGTTTAGTAGTGAAAGGGGTGATTGGAGGGAATTGCGTATATATAAGTGCGTGCGTATGTGGTGGCGATTGGTCAATTACGTTGTGACACTAGTAGTATACACTAAGGTGATCTGAGGTGCGATTGGTTCTATTTAGTTGTATGAAGTTATACAGTACAAATGAATTCCTAATACTAAAGTAATGCGGTCGAATACGACGTCATCGTCGTAAACATATTTGTTTCATATTCTCTATGAACGTGAAGTGGAAAACTATACTCATGTGCCGTGCACTTGTACTTGTCTTGGCGATATTAAGTTTCGGTGAGAAAATATTAATAAAAATATGATGAAGTTGCTCTTTTGGACAGCCTGCCTCATATATTAAAACTTAAGCCTAGTCTGCGCTTCTTTTATCCCACATTTCATTCTTGAAAACGTGAATATGAACCCTTGTCAGACGTCTCATTACAGCGATAAGTGTTGCATTTAAGGTCGCAGTAAATTGAAAGGCGGGACATTTTGAATTTAGAAGGGCATTATGACGTGACATCTATAGACTAATATGAATATTTAATTCACATTTTAGAGCTTTATTGTGAATCAAATATATGTCTGAAAGATACAATTTCTTATAACTTGAATGGACAATTTAGATTCAATAAAGGTTATTAAAATGTGTATAGTTAATAGAATCAGACTTTACTTTGCGGAAATCCATTATAATGAAGGAAAGTAAGTTAATTTGCTAAGATCCGCATGCAAAATATAAAAATGATGTATATTACCTAGTTTATTGAAGAGCACCGCCCGCCCTCCCTGAGTAGCGTGCACAAGCAAACTAACACCACCACCAGATACCCTCCACCAACCACTACAATACTACAACTAGATAATATACACCACTGAAGTCGAGAACACGACACGTGTTTCGCCCCAAAACGAGGCATTATCAAGCGACATAGACTACGACAGACTGCTCGGCGACTCGGCGACTCGGCGGCCGTCTGTCGTAGATATATTCTGTCGTATTATATTTTGCATGCGGATCTTAGCAAATAACTTGCTTTCCTTCATTGTTAAAATGTGAGTACGTTAAGAAGTAAAACGTAAAACTTGGAGGTTAAAACGACTTCGCCAGCGATACTAGTTAGAGCCGTGGGATCAGGGGATGATCGTGGGCTGAGGGGCGCTTACTTATATTTCATAGTACGCGAGTGTCCTGAGTTTGGTCCCCAGTTCCGGCACTTACTTATTGGACATGTTAAAATCTATATTGTATACTGAAATCTAGTGTAGTTTCGCACTATGGTGCGATATCCACCATGATGTGACCTGCACAGTAACGTGATATATCAGTCTGTGTATCTGTCTTACGCAGTATGACGTGAAATCCACTATGTTGGTCTCACGCACTATGAGATGTTACGCACAATTTCAATGTTTCACATCTGCCGGGCGTCCCGCAACGGAAATTTTTTTTCATTTTTGTCAAAGTCTTATGTAATATACGATAAAATAAAGTATTATAGGAATAATTGTATTCGCATATAACAAATAAATTACCCAGGATTCCTCGACTTTGCTTTGATTTAAAAAAAAGATAAAGATAGAAATATGAAGACATGCAGAACTCATCCTTACCTCATGTAGGTATGTCTATGGTATGCCTCCTAACTGCTAGGGCAACTCTTGTCACAGAGGTTACCAAGTCAACTCAAAAACAATTACACTCAGTAACCTAACACTCCTTCATCTTATCTATAATCTATTCTAAAATAAAAATAAATAAAATTTAGGTGTTTTTTTTAAAAAAAAAATATTTGATAAAAGTGACGTAACGAGCAAAACGTTCACCTGATGGTAAGTGCAACGTCTGCCCATAACAAATGCTGTGTCACCCAGAACATTTCAGTGTGACACCACACTGCGCCCGTCACCCCGAGACATCAGTTCTTAAGTCTCATATGCCCAGTGATTACTCTAGCTCTTAGTGCCCTACAAACCGAAACACAGTAATGTTTCACATTACTGCTTCACGGCAGAATCACTGGCCCTGGGGTGGTACCTACCTAGACGGATTCCTGCATAGGAATCCCACCACCAGAAGTAGTGTAGTGTAAGTAGTGTCTATTTGTAATGTCAAAATAACAGCGTTTTACTAAATGACTATGTAAGTAAATATGGTACATATAAGAAAATTGTTATCAAAAATTTTGTCCGTCTGCCTGTCTATCTGTCTGTTTGATCCAGCTAATCTCCGGGACGGCTTGACCGATTTCGACGGGAGTTTCACTGGCAGATAGCTGATGTTATAAGGAGCTACTTTTATTTTTGTAAAATAATTAGGGTTCCGTGCATAAAAACAAACTACTCTGCGAACCGAGGTGGGCTGAACTGTTAATGCTGAGATAAGCGAGATACCATGCCGCACGGTGCAATCATGTCGGTCGGCATATTTTACGCAAGTAAAATCGAGGGTCACAGCCAGTGTATATATAAAATAAACTCACCCGATGGTAAGTGATCATCACCGCCCATGAATCCCCATTGTCAGATGAATTGCGTGTGCGTTGCCGGGCTGTGAGAAAGGAGTAGACTCTTTTCTTGAAGGTCCATAAGCAAATTCGATCTACAAAGCGGACGCACGTGGCAGAAAATTCGGAACGTTGTGTTCACCATCATCATCATAATTTCAGCCTATCACTAGTACACTGCTAAACATAGCCTCTCTCATAGTTTGCCACAAAAGTTTGCAGTTCTAATTTTTGAAGATTTTGCCATAGTCGCCACGCTTCACAAGCGGGTTCGCAACCGCAGTTTATTTATTCAGACGTTCCGGGAAGATGCTGCTGCCCATCTCCTTGTTTTTATTTTCCCTCTGTCGACTTTTACGACACCCACGGGATGAGATGGGGCGTTTTATTCTCTTAAGCCGCCACCACACGGGGGACTTTGATAACTCCTGCGCAGTTGATAACTTCAGTATTCGATATTTGTCGTCATGGTCGAAAATCAGTAAGGACGATATCATGACGAGTAAATGCATTTCAGATGCCTTCAGACCTGAATACGATATTGTTTGTACTGCTCAACGATAGCAATACTGGCCTTACGGTGGTATCTACAAGGATTCATGCATAGGAATCCTTCCACCAGTTGTAATTTTCATACACTAACTACCGTTATATATTAAGTATATACAATTTAAAAATCCAACAGCACATCAAAAATATTTCATCTCAATAATTTAATATCAAAATCTTCAAAGCCAGCAAATTAGTATTAACTTAATGAAGCTTAATTAGCGAGTGAGGAAAGATTTGCGATTTCACAAGAACATTTAAAATTTATCTCTTGGAAAATAAAATGTAGCTGTCTTGTGTTAGTGAATTTTTTTTGACAGGGTAATAATTATGAGTGGCGGTTTCAGTTTGCGTTTTATCTTTTTTCTTTATAGAAATTTGGAAGGAATTTGTTCACAATATTTCATATTTCACATAATGTCCTATCATAGGAAATGCAATTGGTTGCTCCTATGCAGGAATCCGTCTAGGTAGGTACCACCCCAGAGCCAGTTATTCTGCCGTGAAGCAGTAGTGTGCAAACATTACTGTGTTTCGGTTTGAAGGGCACTGAGAGCTAGGGTAATCACTGTGCATATGAGACTTAAGAACTTACGTCTCAGGGTGATGAGCGCAGTGTGGTGTCACACACAAATTTTCTGGGAGACACTGCATTTGTTATGGGGAGACGTTGCACTTACCATCAGGTGAACGTTTTGCTAGTTTCATCACTTTATCCAATAAAAAAAAACGTTCTTGTGATTTTTGTGTTGCATAAGTGGGACGAGCACAAATTAATAATGCCAGTTACTCGATTTCACAGAGTTATTAACTCTTTTATGGAGCAATGTATGTCCAAAAAAATCTCAGGAAGTGCACGAAGTATTTCAATCAGGAAGCTCTATTCTATTATTAAGAAAGACTTTATATGTTAGTACAATGTTAAAGAATCCATGGACAATGATAACCCCTGAGAATGAGGTGATCATTACATCTTTATAATACTGCTGTAATTGTACATTGTTTTTTGTATTTTGTTATTGTACAATTACTATTAAGAAAAAAATTGTTCGCTGGGTTTATTGATGGTTCTTCCCAAGACAGAGGCATTTTTGCGAACCAGTGCAGTTTAAAAAAAATCACTGTCAATAAATATTATATAAAGAAACAATAATGAATAAAAAATCTATTCTATTCTGTTCTATCTATTATGCCTTAGACGAATATTGGCATGACCACGGGAACGCTTACGGACACGTCCGCGGCCCTACCGACGACGGCCGCCTACAATCAGCGGCCCCTCCTTGGTAGGTACCTACGAACATACTTATTTCAACACCTAAAATATTTTAACTTCAAAGTTTAATATTACAATCTTCAAAGCCTTCACTCGCGTACATTTATTATTAATGTGAGCGCCCGGCTCCTCAGCCACCAAGTCCTGCCACGGTTACCAAGTAAGGTGGTAATTTATACCTTTGCGTTAAAAAGAAAATGGGAAACACAAAACTACAAAGTAATTTTCTACTAATTCTTGGGAAACAAATTAAGCCTCAAAAAACCACAGAAAGTTGTCCAAATCTCGTAATTCAAAGTTATCTAGTTAGCCCTAATTCTGGCGAGTGCAACGGATAGTGAACGGTTTCTAGCTGCAACTACAAATGTTTTTATAGTTTGCTGGACAGTATGAGGTCGTGTGGGGGCTTAAGAGAATCTACCACCCCATCTCATCCCGTGGGTGTCGAAGAGTCGACAAAGGGAAAATAAAAAAACAGGCGATGAGCACCATCTTCGAGGAACATCTTAATAAATAAACTTCGGTTGACAACCCGCTTGCGAAGCGTGGCAACTATGGCAAAATCATCTTAAAATTACAGCTACAAACGTATGTGGCAATCTATGGGGGAGGCCTATGTTCAGCAGTGGACTAGTCATAGGCTGAAATGATGATGATGATGATGAGGTCTCGTGATTACACGAACTCCCTAAACAAAGAACGCAATGGCTGCGCTATGCACTGCACTGATGCATTGCACTTATGCGAATACTCACTACACAATATATCCTTGAGAAAGAAAAACAGTTGAAACTTGAAATTTTATGTAATACCTTAATTGCGGTTAGTCTTACTAAAAAAAATCCACAAAGTTTTTGAATAATTCGAGGAGTTTATTTTTGAACAGACGGTCAGAGGCGAATCTATCAAGACACAGAATTTACTATTAAATAAATATATTTGACGACATCAACTTACTTCCAGCGTGGTACGAGAGACGTAGATACGCTGATTGCTTAGTCAGCATACCCACATCTACAGATTTAGAATCTGAATCTGATCTTGAGCCTGCCTTGGAATCCAACCTGACTTCGAGTCTGGATAAATTCTCTCTTCTAAGTAGCTGCCCCGTAATTACGAGAACGCTAGCTTCAAAATTCTTGAAACCAAAACGCAACAGTGTTTGCGCACTACTGATTTATGTCAACAATTCTTTGCAGCACCTATGGTCGTGAGTAGACTGAGTTGTAAGACGCCCTGACGCCCAAGTTAATACGAGTTACCTTCAGCTTTCAGTTTTGGTGCGATATTCTATTTTTGAGGAAGCGACGTGACGAGCAAAACGTGCACCTGATTGTAAGTGCAACTTCTGCCCATAACAAATGCTGTGTAACCTAGTAAAGTATTGAGTGGCACTACGTGCGCCCGTACATCTGAGATATCAGTTGCGCCCAGTAATTACACTAGCTCTCAGTGCCCTTCAGACCGAAACACAGAAACGTTTGGGACACTACTTCAAGGCACAGTAACTGGCCCGGCGGTGCAACCTGCTTAAACGGATTCCTGTATAAGAAACCTATCTCGACGGATCCATGCATAGGTAATGCTACCTAGTACCACTAATGATGTTTGCAAAACAAGGTTACAGTCTCGTGAATTATTACAATGGTGTGCTGGCTTTTATGCACAGAATTGGCTTGGATCCTATAATTAATACAATTAAATCGAAAGTAAAATTTATGCCAGGAGCATCTGTCAGACTATACCTTTGTATATCTATGTAATCTCTACCTTTTCCGCCTTAATTTTTGACAATGTCCCAGCATCATCCGTGGCCGTGATTTCTCCAGTTTAAGACCAAGGCACTGATTTGTGAAGAATGTAAGTATATTATTTAAGCCGACTCTAATGTAACTTACTGACTATCTCACTTACTCCATGAGCATCACATTCACACATAACGGGACACTATGGTCATAGATAACTTCAGTCACCTGTCGCCATTAAGCCCAATCTGCACTGATGTGATATAGAATAGGTTCCGAGTTGCAGCTTTCAGTTTGTTCGCAACGGGAACAAAGAAAATATCGTGTTGACTTCCTTATCTATTGTTCAATGCTCCTTTTAGCTTACATCTTGGTTTAATTGTGGTTCGTGCGATGGTTTAGTAGTGAAAGAGGTGATTGGAGGGAATTGCGTATATATAAATGCGTGCGTATGTGGTGGCGATTGGTCAATATCGTTGTGACGTATACTAAGGCGATCTGAGGTGCGATTGGTTTTATTTAGTTGTATGAAGTTATACAGTACAAATGAATTCTTAATACTAAAGTAATGCGGTCGAATACGACGTCATCGTCGTAAACATATTTGTTTCATATTCTCTATGAACGTGAAGTGGAAAACTATACTCATGTGCCGTGCACTTGTACTTGTCTTGGCGATATTAAGTTTCGGTGAGAAAATATTAATAAAAATATGATGAAGTTGCTCTTTTGGACAGCCTGCCTCATATATTAAAACTTAAGCCTAGTCTGCGCTTCTTTTATCCCACATTTCATTCTTGAAAACGTGAATATGAACCCTTGTCAGACGTCTCATTACAGCGATAAGTGTTGCATTTAAGGTCGCAGTAAATTGAAAGGCGGGACATTTGAATTTAGAAGGGCATTATGACGTGACATCTATAGACTAATATGAATATTTAATTCACATTTTAGAGCTTTATTGTGAATCAAATATATGTCTGAAAGATACAATTTCTTATAACTTGAATGGACAATTTAGATTCAATAAAGGTTATTAAAATGTGTATAGTTAATAGAATCAGACTTTACTTGCGGAAATCAATTATAATGAAGGAAAGTAAGTTAATTTGCTAAGATCCGCATGCAAAATATAAAAATGATGTATATTACCTAGTTTATTGAAGAGCACCGCCCGCCCTCCCTGAGTAGCGTGCACAAGCAAACTAACACCACCACCAGATACCCTCCACCAACCACTACAATACTACAACTAGATAATATACACCACTGAAGTCGAGAACACGACACGTGTTTCGCCCCAAAACGAGGCATTATCAAGCGACATAGACTACGACAGACTGCTCGGCGACTCGGCGACTCGGCGGCCGTCTGTCGTAGATATATTCTGTCGTATTATATTTTGCATGCGGATCTTAGCAAATAACTTGCTTTCCTTCATTGTTAAAATGTGAGTACGTTAAGAAGTAAAACCTAAAACTTGGAGATTAAAACGACTTCGCCAGCGATACTAGTTAGAGCCGTGGGATCAGGGGATGATCGTGGGCTGAGGGGCGCTTACTTATATTTCATAGTACGTGAGTGTCCTGAGTTTGGTCCCCAGTTCCGGCACTTACTTATTGGACATGTTAAAATCTATATTGTATACTGAAATCTAGTGTAGTTTCGCACTATGGTGCGATATCCACCATGATGTGACCTGCACAGTAACGTGATATATCAGTCTGTGTATCTGTCTTACGCAGTATGACGTGAAATCCACTATGTTGGTCTCACGCACTATGAGATGTTACGCACAATTTCAATGTTTCACATCTGCCGGGCGTCCCGCAACGGAATTTTTTTTTCATTTTTGTCAAAGTCTTAATGTAATATACGATAAAATAAAGTATTATAGGAATAATTGTATTCGCATATAACAAATAAATTACCCAGGATTCCTCGACTTTGCTTTGATTTAAAAAAAAGATAAAGATAGAAATATGAAGACATGCAGAACTCATCCTTACCTCATGTAGGTATGTCTATGGTATGCCTCCTAACTGCTAGGGCAACTCTTGTCACAGAGGTTACCAAGTCAACTCAAAAACAATTAACACTCAGTAACCTAACACTCCTTCATCTTATCTATAATCTATTCTAAAATAAAAATAAATAAAATTTAGGTGTTTTTTTTAAAAAAAAATATTTTGATAAAAGTGACGTAACGAGCAAAACGTTCACCTGATGGTAAGTGCAACGTCTGCCCATAACAAATGCTGTGTCACCCAGAACATTTCAGTGTGACACCACACTGCGCCCGTCACCCCGAGACATCAGTTCTTAAGTCTCATATGCCCAGTGATTACTCTAGCTCTTAGTGCCCTACAAACCGAAACACAGTAATGTTTCACATTACTGCTTCACGGCAGAATCACTGGCCCTGGGGTGGTACCTACCTAGACGGATTCCTGCATAGGAATCCCACCACCAGAAGTAGTGTAGTGTAAGTAGTGTCTATTTGTAATGTCAAAATAACAGCGTTTTACTAAATGACTATGTAAGTAAATATGGTACATATAAGAAAATTGTTATCAAAAATTTTGTCCGTCTGCCTGTCTATCTGTCTGTTTGATCCAGCTAATCTCCGGGACGGCTTGACCGATTTCGACGGGAGTTTCACTGGCAGATAGCTGATGTTATAAGGAGCTACTTTTATTTTTGTAAAATAATTAGGGTTCCGTGCATAAAAACAAACTACTCTGCGAACCGAGGTGGGCTGAACTGTTAATGCTGAGATAAGCGAGATACCATGCCGCACGGTGCAATCATGTCGGTCGGCATATTTTACGCAAGTAAAATCGAGGGTCACAGCCAGTGTATATATAAAATAAACTCACCCGATGGTAAGTGATCATCACCGCCCATGAATCCCCATTGTCAGATGAATTGCGTGTGCGTTGCCGGGCTGTGAGAAAGGAGTAGACTCTTTTCTTGAAGGTCCATAAGCAAATTCGATCTACAAAGCGGACGCACGTGGCAGAAAATTCGGAACGTTGTGTTCACCATCATCATCATAATTTCAGCCTATCACTAGTACACTGCTAAACATAGCCTCTCTCATAGTTTGCCACAAAAGTTTGCAGTTCTAATTTTTGAAGATTTTGCCATAGTCGCCACGCTTCACAAGCGGGTTCGCAACCGCAGTTTATTTATTCAGACGTTCCGGGAAGATGCTGCTGCCCATCTCCTTGTTTTTATTTTCCCTCTGTCGACTTTTTACGACACCCACGGGATGAGATGGGGCGTTTTATTCTCTTAAGCCGCCACCACACGGGGGACTTTGATAACTCCTGCGCAGTTGATAACTTCAGTATTCGATATTTGTCGTCATGGTCGAAAATCAGTAAGGACGATATCATGACGAGTAAATGCATTTCAGATGCCTTCAGACCTGAATACGATATTGTTTGTACTGCTCAACGATAGCAATACTGGCCTTACGGTGGTAGCTACAAGGATTCATGCATAGGAATCCTTCCACCAGTTGTAATTTCATACACTAACTACCGTTATATATTAAGTATATACAATTTAAAAATCCAACAGCACATCAAAAATATTTCATCTCAATAATTTAATATCAAAATCTTCAAAGCCAGCAAATTAGTATTAACTTAATGAAGCTTAATTAGCGAGTGAGGAAAGATTTGCGATTTCACAAGAACATTTAAATTTATCTCTTGGAAAATAAAATGTAGCTGTCTTGTGTTAGTGAATTTTTTTTGACAGGGTAATAATTATGAGTGGCGGTTTCAGTTTGCCTTTTATCTTTTTTCTTTATAGAAATTTGGAAGGAATTTGTTCACAATATTTCATATTTCACATAATGTCCTATCATAGGAAATGCAATTGGTTGCTCCTATGCAGGAATCCGTCTAGGTAGGTACCACCCCAGAGCCAGTTATTCTGCCGTGAAGCAGTAGTGTGCAAACATTACTGTGTTTCGGTTTGAAGGGCACTGAGAGCTAGGGTAATCACTGTGCATATGAGACTTAAGAACTTACGTCTCAGGGTGATGAGCGCAGTGTGGTGTCACACACAAATTTTCTGGGAGACACTGCATTTGTTATGGGGAGACGTTGCACTTACCATCAGGTGAACGTTTTGCTAGTTTCATCACTTTATCCAATAAAAAAAAAACGTTCTTGTGATTTTTGTGTTGCATAAGTGGGACGAGCACAAATTAATAATGCCAGTTACTCGATTTCACAGAGTTATTAACTCTTTTATGGAGCCATGTATGTCCAAAAAAATCTCAGGAAGTGCACAAAGTATTTTCAATCAGGAAGCTCTATTCTATTATTAAGAAAGACTTTATATGTTAGTACAATGTTAAAGAATCCATGGACAATGATAACCCCTGAGAATGAGGTGATCATTACATCTTTATAATACTGCTGTAATTGTACATTGTTTTTTGTATTTTGTTATTGTACAATTACTATTAAGAAAAAAAATTGTTCGCTGGGTTTATTGATGGTTCTTCCCAAGACAGAGGCATTTTTGCGAACCAGTGCAGTTTAAAAAAAATCACTGTCAATAAATATTATATAAAGAAACAATAATGAATAAAAAATCTATTCTATTCTGTTCTATCTATTATGCCTTAGACGAATATTGGCATGACCACGGGACGCTTACGGACACGTCCGCGGCCCTACCGACGACGGCCGCCTACAATCAGCGGCCCCTCCTTGGTAGGTACCTACGAACATACTTATTTCAACACCTAAAATATTTTAACTTCAAAGTTTAATATTACAATCTTCAAAGCCGGCTAATTGCTATTTACTTAACGAAGCTTAATTAGTAACTACAAAAAGCTCTACGCTTTCACAAGAACAGAAAAAGTAACTCTTTAATAAATGTACCGCAGTTTTAGGAAAAAAAAATTAAACTAGTAAAGCGTAATGTCTGACGTTTCAGTTTGCATAAGGCAACCTTAACTTAACCTTTGCCTTTTCACTGTTTAAGTAAAAAACGTAACATATTTTTTTCACCAAATTTAATGATCGTATGGTTATTCGCAGCGATATTATATTTTAACATGGTTCATAGCATATCTTTACCGTATAGAGATTACATGTGTGTGTGTGTGTGTGTGTGTGTGTGTGTGTGTCTGTACGCGACCGGTTGTGTATGTGTTTATGGGCGTGTGTAATTGTGTGTGTAATTGTAATTGTGGGCGTTTGTATTGTCGATTCACACATTGATATTTCGACCGGACCGCACCCAAAATCGAACTCAGGTCACTCGCGTACACTTATTATTAATGTGAGCGCCCGGCTCCTCAGCCACCAAGTCCTGCCACGGTTACCAAGTAAGGTGGTAATTTATACCTTTGCGTTAAAAAGAAAATGGGAAACACAAAACTACAAAGTAATTTTCTACTAATTCTTGGGAAACAAATTAAGACCCAAAAAACCACAGAAAGTTGTCCAAATTACGAGCATTCAAAGTTATCCAGTTAGCCCTAATACTGGCAAGTGCAACGGATAGTGAACGGTTTCTAGCTGCAACTACAAATGTTTTTATAGTTTGCTGGACAGTATGAGGTCGTGTGGGGGCTTAAGAAAATCTACCACCCCATCTCATCCCGTGGGTGTCGAAGAGTCGACAAAGGGAAAATAAAAAAACAGGCGATGAGCACCATCTTCGAGGAACATCTTAATAAATAAACTTCGGTTGACAACCCGCTTGCGAAGCGTGGCAACTATGGCAAAATCATCTTAAAATTACAGCTACAAACGTATGTGGCAATCTATGGGGGAGGCCTATGTTCAGCAGTGGACTAGTCATAGGCTGAAATGATGATGATGATGATGAGGTCTCGTGATTACACGAACTCCCTAAACAAAGAACGCAATGGCTGCGCTATGCACTGCACTGATGCATTGCACTTATGCGAATACT